>JABUQX010115969.1:0-12500 GCA_015478945.1 Trachelipus rathkii | reverse complement strand
CAAGCATCGGAAAAGAAAGGAAGTAGAAGAATATGACAAAAGTCGAAAAGAAAGCCCAAGCCTTACCGCCCCTCTCTGTACCATTAATTAGTAAGAACTCGCTTGCAGTCAGAAAATCCACCTAGAAGCTTCACGGGACGCGACGGACCTTCACTATAGTAAATCATCAAGTGTAGGTTCATCCCCTGGGCCAAGTGTAGGGCCCAAAACCATACCCCCTTTACAACACCCCGCCATTCTCTCTACTATCATGCCAACCTTTTCTTTTCGCCTCTGCCAAAACTCACATTTCTCTCACAAACATTCTTTACTGACTCCATCCCCTTTTTCTTCGTTCTCCCAGCCGGTCAGTTTTCCCAACACCACTCACCACTATACATCCGCTTAACCAACTGATTATCCATTCATCCTTTCCACATGACAAACCGCCTACGTAACTTTTATTTATTTTTCTCGTTTTACCTTTCTTTTTCACCACACAACTTTCTCTAAGACTACTAGTCTCATTTTATGTTTTTTTTTTTTTTCAATTCTTCTCAACCTAGCATGCCCTTAAGCATTTCCATCTGAACACATTGAACTTTTAGATCTATACTTCTTATTCCAGATCATAGTCTCACTTCTATACAATAACACAGGTAAACAACATACCCTCATGTAAGACCCTAGCGGCACTCCAGACTTAGGTCCTTTACATTCACAAACGATTTAATTGCACAGCCATCCAATCCATTAAAAACTTTCCTTACACACGCCAAGCATCATCAACGTTCCCTTCTCATCAACACATATCCTAAATATTTTAAACTCAGGACACTTGTTCCAGCTGCTTCACCATCTACATAACTAACCACACCGTTCAGGGGGGAGGGGTGGGGGGGTGGGCTTCCTCACTCACAACCAAAACTTACTCTTATCTAGGAAAAGACCTTTCAAACCCCTCCTCTTTTACACACCCTGCCTAATCTCTTTACCAATCCTCTCTCAAACTCTCTTCAAGATTCGCCACAAAGAACCAAACCATCCGAATTTAGGGTACCCTCCACTCATCTCCTTCTCTATCAATTTCATCACCATTTCCAGCCACCCCACCTCTAATACTTTCATAACCCCTTCCATATATAAATTGAATAACCAAGGAGACATAACACAAGCTTGTCTCACTCCGCTAATAATACTAAACCAATCACATGTGACACCATTTACTCTTACACGCCTCACTTTATCTTATACATACTTTTGATTCCATTCAGAAGCCTTTAATCAACACCACATCATATATCACTTAGCACCTGCCATAGAGCTTCCCTTATTAACCCTATCATACCCGCCTGTTGAGAATCCATAAAACCTAAATACAATTTATCTTCTTCTCCCTCATATTTCTCAATCACTGTTTTACAATGATAAAGATGTTGATCCACACATCCCTCTACCACCCATAATACTGGCCACCTTGTTCTTCACTAATCAGTCCCTCAGGTCACTCGACAAACTTTCTTTCGACCAAAATACCAGCTTATATCTTCCCTACAAACACTCAATAAACTTTTTCCCTTATAATTTCTACAGTTCCCCTTATCTCCACTTACCCTTATATAAGCAGGGTTCACACTGCTCTCCTCCAATCCGTTGGAACTATACCCTCTATAAAACGCTTTATTACACAAACTTCCAAATCAATCAATCACCATCCGCCTTCGTTCTTGATCAATTCACCAGTAATTTCAACCTCATTACCTGCATATTTACCATTCTTCAAACTTTCTCACTCTACCCATTACCCCCAAATACCTATTTCTTTTTGCACCATCTAATAAACCCACACACATTTCACTATCACCTCTTCATTTCTTGTCAAAATTATGCAGTTATTAAAGGTTCTTTCACCACTCCCCCTTCATCCATTTCATCAGTTACAAAAGCACCATCCGTATTCATTATATCTGAGCAGGTCTCCCTTTATTTTCATTCTTACCTTCTACTCTTCTTCCCAGAAGAGTTTCCTATTCCCTTGTAAGTCCCCATTCATCCTCTTTCCAAACTGTTCCATTTACCTCTTATTTTTCCTACGTATGCACCTTTTAGGTATTTAATTTTCCCTCCTTATTAATTCCCAAGCATCTTTTCTTTGAGCGAACACCGCAACCATGGACCCGCCCTCCAATTCCTCTCGCAGCTATGAAACGCCATTCTTCCACGCCAATTCGATTACAAAAACACCCGTCGGACATATCTCGCCCCTATCCAACAATCATGTCCCGTACTCAATAAAAAATATATATTATATATATATATATATATATATATATATATATATATATATATATATATATATATATGCATATAAATATATATAAGAAAAATATTAGTAAAATTTCTTTCATAAAATTCGAAATAGAAAAAATGAATATGATAACCAATAATAATAAAATAGATAAATAAAAAGATAGACGGAAATAGATAAATAGATAAACTGAATTAGATAAACCTTCAAAAAAAGCAATAAATATTAAAAATCAATTAATATTTAAAATTTATTATTAGTAAGTGCATTTAATAATATTTACTTGAATGTTGTATTTTCTTTGTAACATAAATAATTCCAAGGCTTAGAACAAAGAAATCCAACGTGCAAGCAAAGAAACAGCTGTTGCAAAAAAAGTGCTTTCTGCTAATCAGCTGATTGAACTCTCTTAAAATAGGGCTGCCAACTATTCTATAATGCTGAAGGCAGTTATAAAATACTTGACAAATAAATGAATGAAATATTTGAGCATTTATTTGCAAATCAATTAAATTGTTAAAATGAAACTTTCAATAGAAAAATATCAAATGTATTAAACGAAAATGAACTCAAAATTCAACACTTACTTTTGAAATATTAGTACTAAAATACCTGGATTCCAATTGGGTTGGTACGCGTGTTCTGTACCAGCAGGGTTGCAAGCAAATATCAAGCACAATTTGATATTATAAGATTATCGATTATTGCGCACAGATGGATAATTTTGAGGCTACAAATTATAATTTTAAAACCACATATAATAATATTTCCTTTTTTAAACACTTTGAACATTTAAATAACGCTAAATTAGAAACCATAAAATAGATTGACACTGGGAAATATTATTACACCAACAGACACAAACGATAGATTACAAAATCTACTACGAATACGGGACTGCCAAATTCCACCAACGCATATGCTATCACAACAAGATTTAGTAAAGAAAGAGTCAAGAAATATGGAAAATTTATTATATATATAGTTAGACAATCACACTCAGATACCAATCAATATCCAATGACAGCATTTTTACTTAGGAGGGCAAAACATGTAAACATTTATTACTTGCATACTTCAGGTGTAAAAGATACCTCGATTGTCAAGGGAAGGCGGAGTCAAGATTTAACAACATTGCAAAAACAAAATAAAAAATATAAACTCTCATAAAATATTGCACAGAAGACTAACGTTAAATAACTTTTCCGACTTCACAACTTTTTTCAACTCAAATAAAAATATAAATTCTCTTTCCAAAATTGATATAAAATAAATAAAAGATAAATATATATATATATATATATATATATATATATATATATATATATATATATATATATATATATATATATATATATAATATATATATATATAACATATACCACCATAATAACTCTTTCAACTTTGATCACTCTGATATTCACCATAAATATATATACTATATATATAAATATTATATAACTACGTAGTCTTGGAATAATAAAAATAATAATAATAATAATAATAATAATAATAATAATAATAATAATAATAATAATAATAATAATAATAATCATAATCATAATCATAATCATAATAATAATAATGATAATAATAGTCATAATAATAATAATAATAATAATAATAATAATAATAATAATAATAATAATAATAATAATAATAATAATAATAATAATAATAATAATAATAATAATAATAATAATAATAATGCTATAAACATCATCTCCTACACCTATAAACATCATCTCCTACACACATAAATTGTTAACTATATCCTACATTTGCCATTCGTGACCGATTCGTATCCCAATACGCTACGCATTTACTTATTCAAATTATTTCAAATATGTTACTCGTAAAATCCTAAATCTTACTTTCTATTCACACTTTACAACATTATTTGTCAAATTACATTTACTCAAATCCTACTCTACAAATCTTACTGTTTTGTTCGTCGTACCAAATTACCTAATTTACACTTCAAAATTCTGGCAATACTTCGTGTACTAATTATAATTTATGACAAATCTAGTACGACTTTCCACTACTGCAATCCTAATATTTTATCCTATTCAGATATTATTTGTGTCACATCACTATCTTAATACTATTTTCCAAACCACATTATTAAAACATTATTCGTATTCAACGTAACTTAATTTAACTCAAATCACTTTAAACCACCATATGCATTATTGACGCCTAACTTAACTTAACTCACGCTTACTTGAAATCTTTTACTTACTTAACTTAACGTTGCCTATTTTTACTATGAACACATTACACCGGCTTAACGTAACCTAATTTTACTGTACTATCACTAAATGAATTCACTCAATTAACTTAACCTTACTCTCTATTATAAAAAATATCCCACCCTCCTAACTTAACTTAACCTCACTATACTTTCACTAACCAAATCTTTCACATTTTAGGCTCCAAAACTATACATCTCTTACTGCTGCCAAATCTAATCGTGAACCTACTTGTTTCCTTATTCCTAGTTTATCCAAATTAACATACTTTGATATTCAATTCCAAATTATATTTTCAATATTAATTCTAACCAACTTCTAATGAATAGTACTTTCCGCTCTTTTAAATATTTACTATTATTTTACTTGACACTTCAATTTACTATTTAAATTCCATTATTATTTACGCTCAAATTTACTCTACTATTTATTTTATAAACTCTTATATATAAACAACTTACCCGATTTTCACGGGGCACGGAAATTTCAAGATGGTTTTCCAAAACCTTTTCCTTCAAGTTGACTCAAAGGCAATTTACTAAACACTCCAAATTGTGACTTTGTAATCAACACTTTAAATCTGATAAACACTTTCGAATTTCCACAATTGTCGGCAAATACGTATATCTTTCCGCTCCCAAAATTCTCCCGTATTTCAATTTTCATTCTCGATTGGTTGGTTTGCCAACCAATCTACTCTAGTATGGAAAAGGGATAATAGTTTTTTTTTTACTTTTAATCGCTTGCATCACCTCTTCATTCCACCACACACTGCTAACATTCCTACTTTCTACTCTAGCACATCCACATACTTTTATGTACTACTAACAACCACTTCCTTCATATGCTTCCAGATTTGTTCAGTTTCAACTTGTTCACATTAAAATGGTTTATTTGCAAGCGCTCTTAAATATTTATTCTTATCACCATGTTCACATAACTCTCCCTTTTAATTCTACCTACTTCCTTCCTTATCACCTTCCTCTCTTTCCAAGCCCCCACTAACATAATTTCACCTAAAATAACTTAGTGATCCGATAATCCCATTCCCAACCCCCCTTCACTGATTTAACATTCAACACATACTTTATCATCTCCTTCTTCATCAACTCATAATCAATCATACTATTCACTTCGATACCATCTTTACCTACATCAACTCTAATAATATACTTATAAATACTCTTGTGTTAAAGGAAGTATTACTTACACACATACCTCTCTCCTCAAAGAAATCAATCACTTTCCCTCCATTCTCATTTTCTTCTACACCACAAAGCCACCTTCTATACCATCCATTTTTTGATCACCTATCCAACCATTTAGGTCACTTAACACAATCAATCTGAAGCTTATACTCACTCAATTCAAAACATCATCATTCAGATTATCACAGAAAATCACAATCTCTTCAACACTATCCCCAGATGGACCATATGTTACAACCACACATACCATGACATTTTCAAACCTAAATTTAACCATTAGAATTCTAGAACTCACACACACAAAATCTACCATAACTCTGTACCTCAAGTCACTCATCAGAATTGCAGCTCCTTCTCTCCTGCTCTCATTCCTTTGAACACCAGCAAATACAAATTTCACACCATACCACTCATTTTCACAGTTGCATTTCATTTTTGTCTCAGTCAAAGCGAGCAAACCAAATTTACCCTTTCTAAATGCATTCATCACCCCTCTCCTCTTCTCCTCAACATTTATTCCTTTGACGTTCCATGTACCCATATGATTCATATATTTTTGCCGAAAGATAGGAGGTCGCTTTCGACGACCATGACCTTTTCCGAGGCATGCATTAGCCTTCCTGGCAAAAGATAAGTGGTAGTGGGCAGTCAATCCAACTACCACCTTCGTTTTAATCGCCTTCTATAACACGCTGGACATACGATATGGGCAATTCTTTCTCCCCTACACATAGGGATGTAAGGGAAAGGGATGTCTGTACAATGTTGTCTAGAAGAGAAGGTAGATAAAAGTATGTGTATATGATATGTGGATAAATGGTTGTGTCTGTAAGATGTCGTCCGGAGGATGAGTGAAAATATGAACGAAGAATAGAGTGGGGACCAATAGGCACTGGAATGTCATGGGAAACCCTAAATGCCCTTCGCTTCGAGTATGCGCGCTACTCTCTCTCTCTCTCTCTCTCTCTCTCTCTCTCTCTCTCTCTCTCTCTCTTATATATATATATATATATATATATATATATCTATATATATATATATATATATATATATATATATATATATATATATATATATATAACTTAATAACATAACCTTAATATATATATATATATATATATATATATATACATACTTTGTATATATATATATATATATAATATATATATATATATCTTCTTATATATAGAAAGAGATAAATATATATATATATATATACTATATATATTATATATATATAGGACAAATTTTTCAACGCCCACACGGAACGGGAGCTCGAATCAAAAAAAAAAAAATTTTCTGGGTAGCATCTATGATACATAAATAGATGTTCTAGGGTCGAAATATTTTTTTTAACTGTTCTAGGGGCGAAATTATATATATATTATTTGTAAAGGTATTGTAGGGGGCTCTCGAGCCGACGGGGAGCACAGGGGGACGTTTTCCATACCCGGCGAAGGGGCGGAGAACCCCGCGACACCAAATATCCAAAAGCGAGGGTTCGGAGACCCTCCCGGATGGAAATAGTCCACCCTGTAGTTCCGGAAGGCGGGACCTCGCGACTCCCTGCCGTGATTGCGGTATACCCGCCCAGGGTATTCTTTAGTTAAAAGCAAAACAAAAACTATACTAGAAAGTCAATTTATTTTACCGAGTAACGTATAAAGGTCTTAAATAGGCTTTCTCTCCCTCATATTACTATAATTATTAACAAAAATTTTTTTTTTTTTTTACATTTTCCTTACTAAAATTGTACCAGGATTCCAAAAATGTATTCCTTTCCGCTGTAGCTATTGTAGGCTTTAAGATAAAGATATTTTCCACTTCTTTTTTTTTTTTTTTAATTTTTACATTTCGACCCTGAAACATCTATTTATGTATCATAGAGGCTACCCTGTGAAAGATTTTTTGATCCGAGCTCCACGTTTATGTGGGCGTTAAGTAACACCATATATATATATATATATCCATATATATATATATATATATATAACTATATATATATATATATATATATATATATATATATTTATGCTATGTATATATATATATAGCATATAATATATATATATATATGTATAATATATATATAATGTATATATAGCCCATAATATATGTAATATAATATATATCATATACTTGTAATAATATAGCCAACAATATATTCTTCAACTCAACCAGCAGTAATAATGTATGTGAATATTAAAACGTAAAACCAATTCATGTATTTTTAATAGCTGTACGAATACAAACAATAGTAAAGTAGTATCAATAATAATAACCAATAGCAATAGCCGTAATATAATATATATGTATATATGTATGTATACAATAATAATATATGTATAATAATAGCAACCAACCAACAACTAGCAGCAACATGCCAATGACGCCACGCAGCCAACAACAACCAATGCCCAGCCAGTAGCCAGCTGTATAACATTCGCTATGTGTATCAACAGCAATAATAATATAATAATATATATATATTGATTCATATCTATATGTATATTAATATTAATATAAAAACCAACTTGTTTATATATATATATAATATATATATAACATATATATATAGATCCACGGATAGAGTTGTATATTTTCATCTTTATACATTGCGATAGTGTTTATATATATATATATATATATATATATATATATATATAAACACGATCTAACATCCGACTCTCAAAATTCTGCTCTCACCTCACATAGATCTAGTCTCAATCACAACATTAACATAAAAAGATACGTGCCCCATATTAAAGGTACTAGACCCCACCAAACGTAAACTCCTAGAATCACTATGCATACAGAACCTTCCTAATTTTAACCTACAAAAAGGAGAATATACGTTCAATCCCACACTAAACAACATTCTTACCACCACACCATTTTCAAAAATATAAAAGCAAAATTTACTTAAATTTAAACTACTTTTCATATTTCAACTGTTTTACATAATCTTACAAAATTTTAATAATTTTATTTAGTCTTCAAATAAAATCGTCTGAGGAGGGTCCAGAAAATTAAGGACCGAAAGCTTACGAAATTTAACATCTTATGAAGACTCTTGTAAAAACTTTTTAATAAATATATAAATAAGGCCTTTCTATTATAATACATACCAAACTCGGCGAAAAATTGTTTTGATTATATACTATATATATATATATATATATATATATATATATATATATATATATACACCTTCATATATATATATATATATATATATATATATATATATATATATATATATATGTATATATATATTTTTTCACTTTTCTTCCCTAGCTATATGCTCTGTATATACTATACTATATCTCTCATAGCAGCCTTATGCTTATGTATATATAGACCGGCCTCTGAGAGCCACACAATCCATATCTCAAAAACTACTACAGCTACCGGAAAAGAATACATTTGTTGGAATCCTGGCAAAAAATTTTTGAGGAAACTGTAAAAAAAACATATCTCAAAACTAAACTACAGCAAAATGAAATACATTTTTTAGGAATCCTTGTAAAATTTTGGTTCCTCGGAAAATGTAAAAAAAAAAAATTAAGAAGAAGAACTTAAAAATTGGCTATTTTTTTGGGGGAGGTGCTGGGACATAGAAGTACATAACCTTATATATATATATATACATACTATCTCTTTTCCATATATATATATGCTATATATATATATTATTTGTAAGGTATTACAAGGCAATTTGGGGGGAGCCGACGGGAACACAGGGGGGGGGACGTTTTCCATACCGTAGGGGAGGGGGAACCCCCACGGCACCCAAATACCAAAGGCAGGGGTTCCGGGGCCTCCCCCGGAGGAATGGTCCCTGCCCCGTAGTTGGAAGGCCAGAGACCGGCTCTGCCATCGGTGCGGTATACCCATAGGGTATTCTTTAGTTAAAAAAGCAAAATTAATTAGAAGAGCGCAGTATTTTTATTAGTAACCAATAAGTCTCTAAATAGGCCCCTCTAATCATATTACTATAATTATTAACAATAATTTTTTTTTTTTTTTACATTTTCCTATCAAAATTTTACGAGGGTTCAAAAATGTATTCACTTTACACTTCGTAGCTATATAGTAGTTTTGAGATATATTTTTTTTTTATTTTTTTTGTATTTATTTTTATTTTCTACAAATAGACCAGCATTTCAGCAATGTATTCCTTTTCCTGATAGCTGTTGTAGTTTTTGAGAGATATGGATTATTGGCTCTTCTAGGAGTGACCTTATATATATATATATATATATATATATATATATATATATATATATATATATAATATTAGTATTATGTAATAATAATAATAATATGTATGTATATATAATATATATAATATATATATATACATATAACTACCTCATTCGCTATAATAATAATAATATACAATAATAATAACCATATCTTATGCAGTAACAACAAAACGCTATTATTCAAACATAACAATAATAATATGCTATATAGTCCTACAATACCATTAGTAATATATATATATATATATAGCACTATATGCGCCATAGCAACGCATAAATCTTCATACTATGCACCATATAATAACCATAATAACCTTTTGCCGCCATAACAACGCTGCGCTGCTAACATATGTGATAATGTTGCGTTTGATATTTTCCACCCTTTGTAGGAAGGAATAGAAGGGTATCGCTTTCAAACTTGGTATATGTTCTATCATATGTAAAGCTCGATACACGGTGCACTCACATCTACAGGATGTATAGGGGTACCTCTCCCCCCGAGAGCGAACACCAAAAATGTTGTTTACGCCCTTGTTGCTTTTGCTGCTTCCGAGCGCGTAGAGATTAGGCCTAAATCGAGTTAGGCTTGAGTCGGACAGACGGCCTGTCTGTATATACGTATTATTATTATTATTATTATTATTATTATTATTATTATTATTATTATTATTATTATTATTATTATTATTATTATTATTATTATTATTATTTTTATTAATATTATTATTACATCAAAATTGAGATCTCGACGTGATCTCAATTTTGAGCCGACTTCAGCTCAGCCCTCGGTTCCACCTTCAAATCTTTATAACGGCGCTAAAACTCCCAGAAGTTCCAGCTCAGTCCCGCATCTGCTGCTACCCGCACCGCTTTGACTCCGTCCCATTCCGACTCCGATTCCGACTTTATTCTCATATATATATATATATATATATATATATATATAACTATATATATATAGTATATATATCTTACCCCTTCTTGCTATATATATATATATATATATATGCTTATATATATATATATATATATATATATATAACTTCTTATATATAAGGTGAAATAGCAGAGGAACCTATCGATTCTTCAAGGGAATCGATTTTTAGGCTCTGGCTCCGGCTCAGCATAACCTCGTCGTAGACGAGGTTACGTCCCCGTGGGTCCCCACGCCCATTAAAAATCAAAGTCTTCGTATAAGGCTGAAATTTGGTAAGAGGATTCAGTACAAAATTTCTAGAAAGAGTTGGTATCGGAATTCGATGAGTTGGCTCCGGCACCGGTGCTGAAGCCGCAGCGGTGCCGAGTTAATAAACGTGCGTATAACAACAATATTGGTGTCCTTATATGGGTTATCGAATCCGTAGATCTCGAATATGATGGTTAGAAGTCCGTATAGGGTGTCTAGGATCCCCCCACAGAGGGGGATTCCGCCCTCAATCGTTGGAAATTGACATAGGACGATGGAACTCAGTATAGGCCCATCATATAAAGTACTCACATCATATAAGGGTTAAATAGCCGTACACACCCCAAAATAGGGGGGGTCTCTGGTCCCCCAAATCAGAAATATTAATATAGAACGATGAAACTTGGTATACATCTTTCTTATGATGTATCCTCGATACAGAAAAGAAAAAAATTTAAAAAAAAAAAAAATTAAAAAAAAATAAAAAAATTTAAGAAATATATAAAAAAAATTAAAAAATTTTTTAAAAAAATAAAAAAAATTTAAATTTTATAAATTTAAAAAATTTAAAAAAAAATTTAAAAAAAATTAGAAAAAAAAATTAAACATTTTTTATCCTTTTTACGTTTATAACTTAAAAAAAATACGTTTTTTTATATAAATCAAACAGCCTCCTGAGGCTTCAGAGCCTCCTGAGCCTCTAGAGCCTCCTGAGCCTCCAGACATCCAGAGCCTCCAGAGCCTCCAGAGCCTCCAGAGCCTCCCCACCCTCCTCATCCTCCCTACCCTCACAACTCTCCCCACCTATGATCTATTGAATCATGTCATATTTTGTATAACATAACACAAAACTTTTATTTATTTTTGTTTTATATGCTTTAAACAGTTTTTTGTTCTTACTAAAATTTTACCCTTTTCATATTTTTAAGTTAAAAAAAGTCTAATTATCATACTGATCAATGAATATATGCTAACGTAACAAAGTTTTCACATCAATAATGCTAAAGTGTCATAATCAGAACTAAGAGTATAATCAAAATTTACTATATCTATAAGTTACCGCATGACAGGCCTATGTAATGTTAAAATCTCGATCAAAAATTCGTCACGTCATAGAGGATACGGGGTCTTCTTTTCTATTGGCAAGGCTTCCAATTTTGACCAAGGTATCTAAAAATCTGTAGAATCTGTATGCAAGTGCTACTTTTCTTTTGATCGTGTAGTGTGTACTAATTTTAAGTATTTTTAAGTATATTAATATAATATACAATTGACATTGTGACTTAAATTAATAGT
>JABUQX010115968.1:25000-30000 GCA_015478945.1 Trachelipus rathkii | reverse complement strand
CATGTGCATGTGAGTCTTTCCAAGACATTTTTTGTTTATGATAAGGCTAAGGATGTTTATATTGTCAACAAGGAGAGACGAGAGAACCTCCGAAAGAGATAGGAAAGTGAGGTGTCTTAGAGGGAGATTTGTAGAAGTTTAGTTTTTAAAGAATTTAAATTTTCACAAGGCTTGAGGAAGACCCCACCGGGAAATCCATATCTCGATCAGTGAGAATAAAATCGGAAAGATTAAGACGAGAGGCAATCTAGAAGTAAAAGAGGGAGCAGAATTGAAATGAGAATTGAAGAATGAAGGGTCTAGTCATCGGGATACGAGATGGATAGAGTAGATGTGCAGTTATAAGAACATTAATGAAATAAGAATAAAATGCGAGAGATAGACAGGAACCCTGCAGGAACACCACAATTAAAGAAAAGAAGAAGAAGAAGTCGCCCAGTCAACAACAGCGGATATTGAGCGATTTGAGAGAAACAGACATAATAAGCAAGAGAAGGAGAAAACCCAAAGGAGGGAGCTTGGAGAGCAGTGACGCGTGCCATACCCGTCAAATGCTTTGGATATGTCAATTGCCACCACCAAGTCTCCCCGTAGTTCCTAAGGGCGGGAAACCATTAAATAAGTATAATAGAAAAGTATATCGCCAGTAGATCTCGAGCGCCGAAAGTCGTACTGGCGAATCAGAAAGAAGTGAATGAGATTCTAGGTGATCTAAGAAATGAGAGTTGGAATAAGGGTTTCAAAGATCTTAGATAGAATACAGTGAGAGCTAGTTAGTGCAATAGTTAGAAGGATCAGAACGGTTTCCTTTTTTCGGAATCGGTTTGACGGTGCGCACTTCCAACACTTGAGGGAAAGTGTTAGTTTTGAGCCATAGCAGAATATAGATTGACAAGGGGCGGGGTCAGCACGGAAGCATATTCCCTCAAAATTCGGGGAGAACGCCATTCCGCGCACCCGCCTTGCCTAACGTTCATAGCTGTTCAGGAGTTCATGCACAAGATGAAATGTAATCACAGGCAAAGCATAGGACAACCTGACAGGAGAAGGAGGAGGAAGAGGAATGCCAGAATCGTCCAGGTTGAGTCTACGAGGAAAATAGCCGGACCAAGACTTTGGAAATTTCAGTATAGAATATGCAAGGAACCATCAAACGAATAAGAGAGAAAGAGATTTACAGAAGTTGTAGAGATGTTCTTTGCAAGAGGCCAGGAAAAAAATTCCTGTAGGAGAAACCTAGAGGCGTTAGCGCACTCTTCGTTGATTGAAAGCACCGCTTTTGCTCGTCGAAGAGTATCCCTGCAACGATTTACTAGCTGAAGAAAAGATTAGCAAGAGTGATAGGAGAACGAGTATTTTTCCACTCCCGATACGCACTGTCTCTAGCTTGAATGCAGAGAACAAGCACGATCTAACCATGGATTATGAGGAGAGAAAGAATTAGTCGAAGGAAGGAATGAACCTGCTCATCCATCAAACGATTACAACTCACACCTTATATGCAGAAACTGGAAGCGGTCACCAGAGTCCAAGCAGCATTCCAATATATTAGTTAGCGTGAGAAGCGACGCAAGGCCCCCCAATCGCCCCGATTGCCAGAAAAAAACGCGTAGGGCATGATGTAGCTTTAGAGAGAAAAGTATTAAATAGAGATATAGGTTGTGGCTCAGGATTTACCAATAGGAGCGAGGGTTCGTGTATTTATAGAGAGAAGGACTTGTGATGAAGCATAAGTCAAGTGTATTCAAGAATTGGTTGGAATGAATCGGAATGCTTGTAGATTCCTTAATTAGATTGCCTCCAGGTCGTTGAGAATTTGAATGATTCGGCCTCTCCCCACTAAAATCAGTATGTTAGAGGACCCAACCATTCAGTATGTTGTGTACATTGATAAATCCCCCAAAAATAGAGGACCTAGTATTTGGATGATGAAGATATAAAGTTCTCGTGAGAAGTAGTAAGAGATTCAAAAAAAAGGCGTGAAAACTGTTCTGTTGAGAAGACAGTTGCCATAGTTTGCATAAACACAAGTATTATTGTAGTAGAAGAAGAACGATTTTATAGCAACAGAACAACGAAGTTAGGAGATTCGAGATTCTCGAGACGTGGTACAGGAGTGTTTATGTTTACATGGGCACACTTACTCCACCCTTCAGACGGAAATTATTAAATAAGTTATAGTTGGACAATAAACGAGTTAGAGGGTGAATTCCTAGCCATCTGGTCTTCAGACGAGGAGCAAAAAGGTTAGGGTTAGAGTTAGAGAAGTGGTATTCCACGGATGCCAACGAGTTGAGATTGCAAGCCACGAGTAGTAAGTCGATAGTAAAGCCGCGCCTGGCAATAGTACAATAAAATGTAATTGCAACATTGTGAAACTGAAAAATGGGCTTTCAAAGATAAAAAAAAACAAACAAACATAACTTTTAAACTTAATTATCAATTTAATTAATTTAATTTAATTAATTAACGACACATCGGACCTTTTAGAAAAAAATAACTATTTTGATTTAATTAATAAACATTTGGAAATGATGCACTTTTTAAAAAATTATATATAACTTTAAGACCTAAATTTAAAAGTTAAGTGCGAAAATAATAAAAATAAAATTTAAACACTGCCAAGACGAAATTCAAACTTATGTAGCCCTTTCCTTATACTTATAATCAGTATTAACTTTAATTTAAACCTACGAGTATAGTCCTCAAAAAAAAGAGAAAAAAAAAGAAAAGTTAAAACTAGGATTTCCTTTTAAAACCTCGTACGTAGAACTTTACTAAAACGGATTAAATGGTTTCAAAGTAGTATGATTTAATAAAATTTTAAATAAAACAAAATAAAGTTTGAAAAGCACACACACTTTCACTAAACACAGCACTACATAAACACAATAAATAAAAAGATATAATTATTTCCTTGAAATAGCGAAAATACGTAATGAAAATATAAAAAAGTAACAAAAAGTCCCTTCTGTTGAGATACTCTTGTAGGCCGAATTGCAAGTCGCAGCCTTTTCCAGTGCGTTTTTCGAACTTGCCTCAGACTCTTCGTTGAGTTAGCGAAAATTTGTGATCGAAATTCAAGTCGCAGCCTTTTCCTTGAAGTTTATCGCTCTTGCCGGGAGGATTTTCTGAAGAGAGTATCTTGAGTGAGATTTTCTTTTGATTCTTAATAATTTGATCTGACTGACTATCTGACTCTAGAGTATCTCAAAATGACGGGTTTATATAGTATTTCACTTTGACTTATTGCTAAAAATTTGCTCGCGCAAATCTTAAGCATAAGTACGAAACATAAATTAAAACTTTTTACAAAGATATAATGGGTTGCTACATTACTTCCTGCCGCTAAACACGGAGTGAGAAAGTATGTGTATAATAATTATACAAGATACATTTAATAACTAAAATACATAAAATTAAAGTACTTTCAAATGCCAGCATATCTTATTATGTCCGAAGACATAAGTAAACATACAAACATATGAAGGCAAAAATAGTATACATGAAATGTTGAAGAATATTCAAATACGAGCATAACTGGTTACATCCGAAATCTAAACATTATTACAAGTATTGAATACATATAAATACAATAATGTTATATATACAGAATAAAAAGTGCATTTAAACACAAGCATATTTGGTTATATCCGTTAGATATAAACAAAAATACAAACATTTAAATGCATAAAAGTACAAAAATGTTAATACATAATAATTATTGATATGAAACAATTGAATTATTCACAAGTTAAATAGCCCACACATTGATCGAACCATTAAATCCAAGGAAAGGTCTAGTATAAGACGTTTCTAACGTATCCATGATTTGACCAATGCGCACGTAGTTTTCAAAGTTGTAGTTACGAGAGAAACATTGCTTGACACATGTAGAGACGAAGTTGCTTGAAATTTAGGTCCTTTATTTGAAAAATTTCTTCATACATAAAAAGGAGAGGTCACAGAACCATTTAGAATTCGAAAAAGGAATCAAGTTCGTAGTGGAATGCAAAAAATGAAATTCTGCCCATAATCCAAACTTAAAATGCTAGGAAAGAAATCCATACCGTAAAGGAAGTTAAATATGTAGAGGTGAAATTGCCTTGAAATTTAGGTCCTTTATTGAAAAATTTCTTCATACATAAAGGGAGCGGTCACAGAACCATTAGAATTCGAAAAGGAAAATCAAAGTTCGTAGTGGAATTCCAAAAATGAGTTTCTGCCCATAATCCAAACTGAAAATGATGAAAGAAAATCCATACCGAAAAAGGAAGTTTGCTATGTCTAGCAATGAATCCTCGAACTGTGATAGGTGTGAAAAGGGATGGAAGACCATAATCAAAATTAATTAAAATGAAAATTGAAGTCGTATTGAGATGTTAGTTGCTTGAGCATCTTCTCGGGTGTTCTGATGGAATTTTGCGTATTATCTTTTTTTCTTTTTCTTCATTTTTTGTTTTTCTTTAGTTACAGAAGGCGTGATCGAAGTTCTGGGTGTTCTACTCAGGGATTTCACCCAATATCATTAGGGATAGTACTTGCTAAGTTGGCGGCTCTCCGTTAAGAGCAAACACCCTATATAAGAGGATGGTATTTGAAATCCATATTTGAAATAAGGTTTTTATTCAACATAAGTAAAATATGCAATGAAAGTAAAAAGTAACAAAAGTCCCTTCTGTTGAGATACTCTCTTCGTAGGCGAATTGCAAGTCGCAGCCTTTTCCAGTGCGTTTTTCGAACTTGCCTCAGACTCTTCGTTAGTGGCGAAAATTTGTTATCGAAATTCAAGTCGCAGCCTTTTCCTTGAAGTTTATCGCTCTTGCCGTGAGGATTTCTGGAGAGAGTATCTTGAGTGAGATTTTCTTTTGATTCTTAATAATTTGATCTGACTGACTATCTGACTCTAGAGTATCTCAAAATGACGGGTTTATATAGTATTTTACTTTGACTTATGCTAAATTTTTGCTCGCGCATCTTAGCAAAAGTACGAACATAAA
>JABUQX010115968.1:0-12500 GCA_015478945.1 Trachelipus rathkii | reverse complement strand
ATCAAAATATAAAATTAATTTACAAAAGTTTGGTTTTAAGTTTTTTGAAAAAAGGTGAGGAGTGCAGATTGTTAAATTATAGTTACAATATACAAGACAATACTACTCCACACATAATCATAATAATTAAATATTAAATAGTAATAATAATTAATAATAATAATAATAATAATAATAATATAATAATAACTAATAAATTCACAATAATAATAATAATTAACGATAATCAAAAAAGAAAGAAATACCAAAGGTTAGATAATAAATAATAATAATTAGTACAATGGTTTTAAATAGTTAATGGGAACTTTTTCAAGGTATTTATGAAAATAATAATTAATAATAACAATAATAATAATAATAATAATAATAATAATAATAATAATTAATAATTAATAATAATCAATAAATTAATAATAATATAATAATAATAAGTAATAATAATAATAATAATAATAATAATAATAATAATAATAATAATAATAATAATAATAATAATTAATAAGTAATAATAATAATAATTAATAATAATAATATAATGAAAGTTTGGGAATAATATAATATGATAAACATTATATATAATATTAAATTTCCAATCAAAATCAAAACTAGATTTATACTCTCTAATCATTACATGGTATGTTCCATAGTTATTAATTACAAATTAGATATATATTGATGAGGGAAAGCGGCTACTAGGGATTTTCGTCAATTGTGAGCCAAAATTAATAGTAAATAATAATACCACAATAATAATAATAAATTCTATTAATAATAATAATAATAATAAATAATAATAATAATAATTTATAATATAATAATAATAATAATAATAATAATAATAATAATAAAATAATATAATAATAATAATTAAAAATTATAATATAATAATAATAATAATAATAATAATAAAAAATAATAATAATAATTAATAAAATGATGTTAATTATAATTCAATAAAAATAATAAGCTGTGATGTAATTAATAATAAAAAAAAGCTCTATATATAATAATATAATAAATAATAATAATTTAATAATAATAATAATAATAATAATAATAATAATAATATAAATATAATAATAATAATTGAATAATAATATAATAATAAAAAAATAAAAATAATAATAATATGAATAAATATGATATAAAATAATATAATAATATAATAATAATAATAATAATAATAAAAATAATAATAAATAATAATAATAATAATAATAATAATTAATAATAATATAATAATAATAATAATTAATAATAATAATAATAATAATTAATTTAATAATATAATAAATATTAATAATAATTAAATAATAATAATAATAAATAAAAATAATAATTGAACATAAATTTGATGATATTGAAATAAAAAGAATGAATAATAATAATAATAATAATAACGCATTATAACAACAACCATAATAAATAATAATAATAATAATTAATAATAATAATAAAATGTAAATGAAAATAAATATAATAAGTAAATATAAAAATAATTAATAATAATAATAATAATAATAATAATAATAATAATAATAATAATAATAATAATAATATAATAATTAATAATAATAATAATAATAATAATAATAATAATTGTAATGACCAGTTCTTTTAATTTTGTTAGAGATATTTTTGTTCTTTCTTTTTGCTCCACCAAACATTAATAATATCACTAAAAATAAAATAAATAAAATAGCTCATGAAATTAAGAACAAAAATATCTCTAACAAAATTAAAAGAACTGGTCATTACAATGAAGGATATATATATATGGACTACCCAAAATACACAAAGATGAAAAAGACCCACCCCTGCGTCCCGTAATATCAATGTGTGGTACTGTCACTCATGACATTGCTCAATACCTCAATACCTTAATACGTCCTTACTTAGATAGCACGTTTATTGTCAAATCTAATAATGAAACCCTATGTAAACTATCTCACTTAAAACTTAGCAACTCAGAAACGCTTGCTTCTCTGGATGTTGAATCATTATTTACGAATGTCCCTGTTGTAGAAACCATAGATATTATAATTAAACATGTTTATCATTCTAATAATCCACCTCCTCATGACATTTCCGAAAACCATATGAGGAACCTACTATTAATATGTTGTACTGAAACCCCTTTTAAATTTCAAGATAGTTTCTACCTGCAAAAGGATGGTGTTGCCATGGGTTCACCTCTGGGCCCTACATTCGCTGACTTTTACATGGCGGAGCTAGAAAATGGAATTTTGAGGGAAAACAATACATTTAACCCAGTCTTTTATGTAAGATATGTTGACGACACCCTTACTATATTTAGGAACCATACAGACATTTATCAGTTTATCAACCGCTTGCAAAACCTTTCTTGCCTCAAATTTACATCTGAAACATCTCTAAATAATATTATTAACTTTTGGATATTAAAATCAAAATTAATGATGATGGAACCTTTTCTACAGGCATACATGTCAAGCCAACTGATAATGGTCTGTACCTTAATTACAGCTCCTACTCCCCAGAAGTATATAAGAATTCAATTGTAAAAACACTCATATATAGGGCTTATAAATTGTGCTCTGATTGGAAATCTTTTGATGTTGAAGTTCAAAGAATTAAACAAAACCTGATCAACTGTAACCACCCTTTAAATTTAACGGAAAAAATAATAAACAAAACCATCAACAAACTCTATAAAAAAAACAGGACAATACGAATAATATCTCTGAAAGCATTAAATTTTATTTTAAAACTTCAAATGCAAAAGACTTTGATAAGGGAGAAAAAATGCCTACGCGGCATTATAACACACCCATTAATCTACAAGCAACACAAAAATCACAGTTAAACTATTAACCAAACAAAACGAAGGAAAACTTCTCCTTCGCTGCTTCTTACTAAGATACCCTATTCGAGTTAATCACCATGTCGATTGTACATTTCGCATGTCCCGAGTCTGACTGTACGTCTAAGTATATTGGGTTACACGGATATAGATTGCAGATAGGCATAACCAGCACCGATTGTTAAAACCTTAGTAAAAATATATGAACATTTATCACGGAACATAACAAAACAACTATACCTGATATCTCACAGTCATTCAAAATTTTACACTCCTCATGCAAAGCTCAAAAACTGAAAATAGCTGAGGCTTATTACATAAAACATCTAAAACCAGACATTAACATAAAGTTCAACGTATTGTCACTTAAATTAAATATAATATGAAATGTAAAAATCTAAAATCTAATTTGTAATTTTTTAATTTTTAAATTTGATTTTTTTTTTTATTCAAATGCTAGAATCGAAACTCTGAAGATGTCCGAGTTTTACGACGAAAACGGTCAGAAACTAATAAATTTAAATATGCCTCTTATTCTATGCAAACTAATTTTCTAGACTTAGTATTAAGAAAATTAAGATGAAATCAAAAAAAAATGATATATAGAATTCAGAATAAAAGGTAAGAGTGATATTCTAAAAAAAAATTACGAATAATATTTTAGATATTTTCTGCAGTAATAGTCTTGGTCTCTAGTTAATAATTAATAATAATAGATAATAATAATAATAATAATAATAGTAATAATAATAATATAATATAATAATAATAATAATTATAATAATAATAATAATAATAATAATAATAATAATAAAAATGAAAAATCATATCGATGCTGATATGAAAACGCTTCTTACTTTAATAACATTAAAATAATTATTATGTAAGAGATTGGCGACGTAGATGTTAAGTAGTAAGTTTAATTATGCTTAATAAAAAAAATGATAATGATAGAAAATTTTGAAGTAATCGGAATCCGAAGCTGATATGGTTAAAAGGTCGTGCTTAAAAAAAAATAACAATAAAAACAAGAACTATAATAATATAATAATAATAATAAAATAAAGAGTAATAATAATTAATAATTAATAACTTTTCATTAATAATAATAAATAATTAATATTAATAATAAATAATTAATAATATTAATTAACTTTAGAAAAATAATAATAATAATAATAATAATAATAATAATAATAATATAATAATAATAATAATAATAATAATATTAATAATAATAATAATAATAATAATAATAATAATAATAATAATAATAATAATAATAATAATAATAATAATAATAATAATAATAATAATAATAATAATAATAATAATAATAAAATTAAATGTTAATAACTGTAATAATATTTAAAATGTCGCACGTATTAGAAATTGTACTGGAATTATACTTTTAATTTAAAAATAGATCGCAAATTTTATGAAAAAGTATTAATAATAATATTTAATTAATAAGGTCTATAATAATACTAAAATGATAATAATGGTAAATAGATATTTCCTCGTATTATTATTTTATGAATAAAAAAATGACACTTTTATTTTAAATGACGACATGTTTGAGAGTTATTTGCTTAAGAAAAAAATGTTATAATAATGGTAATAACAATTTTAAATGTTATTGATAGTAATAATATTTAAATGAAACACATTTTAAAATCATAATCTTAATGATATTGCTACTTTAAAATGATACGAAGATTTTAGATTTGTCAAAAAAAATACTTTTAATTTAAAGTATAGAGCAAAAAAAACTTAAGAACACTTACCAAAATCTGGGGGAGGGAGGTTGTAGGTCTTCAAGTTATGGTCTCCGAGGCAGGAATGAAGCGGAGAAACCGAAGTTGCAGTTTATATGTGATCAATGAAGAAGATAGTGAGAAAAAGATAAGATAATGTTTTAATGCTACACAGGAATTTGAGTCTTAAGAAAAGTCAAATTCAGATAATAAAACTGGATAGTACCAGTTTTAATTGATATTTGAAATATGATGAAATTATATCTAAATATATATATATATATATATATATATATATATATATATAACATATAACTATATATATATATATATGTATAATAATAATATATATAATAATAATATATATATTATATATATATGTACATATATAATATATAATATGTAATATATATATATATAACTCTTCTTATATATAATATATATATATATATATAATAATATATAATATATAATAATATAATAATAATATGTAATATATATATAATATAATAATAATAATAATAATAATAATATATATATATATATATATATATATATAATAATAATAATAATAATATATATAAAAATATATAAAAATATAAAACAATATATATATATATATATATACTCAATATATGTATATATATATATATATATATAATGTATATATATATAATATATATATATAATATGTAGTAATATGTATATATATAACCCCAACATATATATATATATATAACCTTTATATATATATATATATATATATATATATATATATATATATAATGGTGAAGGTCTACACAAGTAATGGATGAAGATTTAAAATTGTGAGTTCACCAACTACTCCAGCAACGATATAGGCTACTGGATCTTTAGGTTATTGTTTAGTAATACGAAACATTCAGTTTCTTACTTATTACTTTAATAAATGCGGAACCAAATTTCTGCATGCGAAACTCGGTTTCTAACATCTCTTTAACAAAGAGGAAACACAAAGTTTCCGATTTATTATCTCTTTATTACTGAGTAACACAAGGTTACTACGAGGATTAAAAATCCAAAATATATTATTCTTTATTCAATAAAAGATAGTAACAAAGTTACCCTTTTAATTGAGATACTCTCCTCTGTAAACTTCAAAAACAGTCTTGGGCTTTGCCTGGAGTTTACCAGCTTTCAGCTCGGTTTCTTCTTTTAGGAATTTTTTTTGTAAATTGAAGTTTCTGTAGTCTTGGTTACTTAGTCGGCTATACCTCACTTCCTTGAGAATTTGAAGTTTCTTGCTTAGCTTGGAGTGGAGAAGAGGTTTCGAGGTTCTGATCTTCTTGTTAGTGATTAAGTGAGTCTGAAGTTAGTAAGAGAATGTATATCTCAATAAGGCAAGGAAGCCTTATATATAATCTCCTTTGTACTTATGTTAAAATTTTATTCTTACATAAATATTGACATAAATACAGACGTAAATACAACTTTTCAATTTTTACAAATAATTATATTTTTAAGTTATAATTTAGGATACTATATATATATATATATATATATATATATATATATATATATATATATATATATATATATATATATATATTTATAACAATTTTATTTATATATATATATATATATATATATATATACTGCATATATATATAACAATGATTACTCTAAAAATTTTATATATAAATATAAATAAATATATAGATAAAAAACAACATATATATATATATATATATATATATATATATATATATATATATATATATATATATATATATATATATATATATATATATATATATATATATATATATATATATATATATATATATATATATACTATATAAATATATATATATATATATTTATATATATATATATATATATATATATATATATATATATATATATATATATACTCTAAATAAGAGTGGACAGCTTTGACAGCCAAGGTCACAGCCAGAATGTTGCAAATGTTGCCAAAGCATCATTTCATTAGATTTTCAAGCTTGACGTGTCAAGGTTAGGGTTTTCAAGGTCGGTGAGACCGAATTTAAGGTCTGGAAGACCGACTTCAGAGGTTTTGAGCCTGAACTCAAGGGTTTTACCCCCAAAAGGGGGCGGAGCCCCCAAAGGGGGCTTTTTGGTTCCTAGAAGGTTTTAAATGATCGATAGATCATTTTTGATGGTTTCAATCGATTTATCGTGATCAATTACCCCTAAATCGATCTTTAAATCGTCTTTCTACATGCTCTGGTGTTGGTTTATAACACAGAAAAATAATACTCGAAAGAAAATAATTGCAGAAATGATGGCATTCGATTAATCACCTGTAGTTTCAGGCAGTTTGACCTCCCTGGCTTTTCTCAAAGTATAAGAGCTATCGGTCTGGAAACTTGGAATATAAATCTATATATGGGATAAGGACGAATCCGTGTAATTTTCAAGTCTGTAGGATGTATATAGGGTCACCCCCGAGGGTGGACGCCGATATTGCGCTTACGCCTTTGTTGCTTGATCTGCGTGGGTGAGTTTAGGCCTAACGAGCGTTTGGGCGACCGACCATTTGGAGGTCAAACAGACCGAAGGTCTGTTTGACCGACAGACACAGACTGAGCGCGCGTGCGCATACACATACACATTATTATTATTATTATTACGTCGAAGATTCGATTTCCGAAGGAAATCGAATCTGAGTCAGGGATCGTTTTTTTACGCACTCCGACTTTGGATTCCACCGTGGTTTCTTCTTCGCATCCGGTTCTGAGTCCAATATATATCTACATGGGTTAGAGTTAACGTATCGCTTTCAAACTTGGTATATGTTCTATGTATGTGATAAACTGATCCCACGCGAGTTTTGGTGACCGTAGGTCACCCCTAAGGGGGTGTTGCCCCCTTAGCGCCAAGGTCAAATTCGTCCTGAAAACCATGTTAGGCTTAACGTATCGGGTTAAAATTTGGATGTGAGCTATATGATGACATAATCTCGTCGGAGCCGAGATTACGTTTCTCTGCATCCTCCCCTGGAAGGGGGGATGCTGCCAAAAAAATTAAAAATGATCGTAGGGCCCCAGGAAACTCAGAGAAAGGTTGAAGGAGACGGAGTTGGAGTCGGAGTCGGAGACGGAGTTGGATTCGGCTTCGGTGTCCAGGGACCCTGCCGGAGGAGGGTCCCTTCCTGAAAAAAAGAAGAAGAAGAAATGCATGGAATGCAAAACAGAGGAAGAAGAAGAAGAAGAAGAAGAAGAAGAAGAAGAAGAAAGGAAGAATGAGGAAGGAAGAAGAATGAAGAAGGAGGATGAGGCATAGAAGGATTCAGAGTGGGCTCCGGCAGTGCTGGAGCCACTGCGGTGCCTAGTTAATAAACAGTCGTATAACAACAATGTTGGTGTCCCTATATACGTTTTCAAGGTCGTAGAGTTCGAATATGATGATTATAAGTCTGTGTAGGGTGTCTAGGACCCCCCCATTAAGGGGGTCCTAACTGAAAAAAAGAGCACAGAGTACAAAACAGAGACCTAAGAAGGAAGAAAGAAGGATGAAAGATGAATGAGGAAGGAAGAAGAATGAGGAAGGTGGAAGAAGAATGAGGAAGGAGGAGTAGGAGTTGACAACTGCACCGGTGCTGGCTCCGGTGCGGTGCCGAGTTATTAAATATTAGTGTAATGATACAATGTTGGTGGCCTTATATATGTTATTGGGTCTGTAGATTTCGAAAATAATGGTTTCAGAACCATCAAGAAATAAAAAATAAATAAATAAATAAATAAAATTTCTTATTCTTTTTATGTTTATAACTTACAAATTTACGTTTTTACATACCCTAAAGCAGTAAATCACTAAATCAAACCACCATTCAAGCCACATCCAGCCAGCCTCCTGACCATCTGTGATCTATTGATCTATTGATTAAGGTCACATTTTGAGTATCATTTTTGGATAAACATAACATAAAATCAAGTTCTTTATACAAAGATCAACCAATATATGCTGACGTAACAAAGTTTTCACAGTAATAAAGCTTACTTAGCATCATCTGAACTATGAATATAACCCACAACGAGAAACTTAGCCCATCTTAGACAGGAATAAATGGTTAACGTTAACAAAGTTTCACACTTAACACCAGTAAAGTAACTAACATAACATCCAAAAACGTAACTTATTCACACTTTGTCAAGCGTGTCTCTAACATAACAATGTTAATTTTACATTAACATGGTGATATGTAACAAAAATTTGCCATAACAGTGTGTAATTATCATACAGACCGATGAGTATACTCTAACGTAACAAAGTTTTCACATTAATAAAGCTAACATAGCATCAACTGAACTAAGAATATAATGTACAAAGGCAAGCCAGACACATCTTAAGCAAGAATAAACTGCTAACCTTAACAAAGATCCACACTTAACACTAGCATAATACCTATTGGGTAAAGACAAACAAAGTAAAGTTTTTATTCTCTGTAAAGCTAAACTATGAACATAACATACTTAACGCGTATTGTATGACCTATTAGTTACTTTACCTTTGATAAGTAGGGAATTTTCAGGATGTTAGCTGATTATTCATACGCGAGGTATGTTAGGTTTGCCTTTGTACACTATATTCTTAGTTGCAGTTATGATATCACGAGTTATTTTCCTAAACAGAACAACAGCTTTGAAAGCGCAACCTACAGCATCTTTCTCTAGATGTTGTTCATCTAGAGAAAGGAGCTGTAGGTTGCGCTTTCAAAGCTGTTGTTCTCTTTAGCAGAACAACAGCTTTGAAAGCATAGCCTACAGCGTCTTTCTCTAGATGAACTTTACTAATGTAACGATGTTTGAAACTAAGATTTTGGGCTCGAATGCTTCGCTTTTACAGTCATTATCTTTTCCTTTAGCTATCATGAACACGGTAGCTACTACTTTGAATTTGGTAAAGGTTGCCTTGTCACCGGACTGAAATGATCCTTCCAAGCGTCTCATCATCTCTTTCACCACAATATTGTCTAATATATCCCTGTAACTGATGTTTACATAGTATTTCCGGTCAGATGACTGATCATCGCCAAAAGTGAAATTGATTCCAATCCTCATACGAATCCTATCATAGTCTAAATCTTGTAATATAGCATCAATGCCTTCATTAACAAACCAAAAGGTTTTCACATTAATAAAGCTAACATAGCATCATATGAACTAGGAAAATAATGTACAACGACAAACCTAACACAACTTACGCCCTAATAAACTGTTAACATTAACAAAGTTCCTCACTTAACACCAGTAAAGTAACTAACTTTACATACAAAACGTAACCTATTTATACTTTTGGGCCTCAGCCCGAAGGGCTGAGGCCTTACCCCTCCTTCGGAGGGGTAAAGCCCGCTTACACCCCTTCGGGGTGATCCCCCCTCGCAGGATTCATACCCTTTCAACGGGGCGCATCCCCCTGGGTTTTCTCTCAGAAGGTAATGTGTTGCTTTAGATACTCTTGGTTAATGAAAACTGTTTATTCGTAAGTTAAGTACGTTATGTTAAATATTACTATGACAATGTGGAAATAACACTGATTTGTCAGAGAAATGATGAGTTTTTGTAAGATATTACTGTGTTAACTAACGGTGATGTGTTAGAAACGTGAACCTAGGTTAAGTTTTTGTTGAATAATGTTAGGTTTGCCCTAGACTTTTGCTAATGTCTACGTTTATTCATAGGTCAAATGATGTTATACTCAAAACGAGTGACACTTTGATGAAGATAGTGTCAATTCGTAGTTCAAGATGGTGGCATCTTTGATAGATTGGTCACTTTGTTAAGGGATTTTGTTAGATAATAAGGATTTACCTGTTGCTAATATGCTCGAAAAGTGGGAACATATCGAGTATTGTATGATCTGTTAGCTAGTTTACCATGATCAGTAGGGAATTTTTCAGGATGTTAGCTGATTATTCATACGCTAGGTATGTTAGGTTTGCATTTGTACATTATATTCCTAGTCGCAGTTATGATTTGTTAGCTTTATTGATGCTAAAACTTTGTCGGTTAAGCATATATTTGTAGGTTAGTATATAAAGAACATATTTTTATGTTATGTTTGTCCAAAATGATACTTGAAATATGACTTGAATCAATAGCTCAATAGATCACAGGCGGGTGGGAAGGGTAGGGGACTGCAGGGATGGGTGGTTTGATTTACTGATTTACTGATTTACTGCTTTAAAATCAGTAAATTATTACGTTTTACTGTGATATTTTACTCAAAGAACTTATTTTTATGTTATGTTAGGATAAAATTTTGTTATTTTTTGTTATGTTTGGTTAAAACTTTGTTATGTTTGCGATTATTCGCTGGGAATTATGATATTTAGACGAGGTTATGATGAATTTTTTGTTAAATGTTACGAAGTTGATGTAAAACATTTGTTACGTCAGCATTATATTCTTTGTCAGTATGATGATTAGACAGGTTTATGCTAAACTTTTGTTAAATATTACGATGTTAATGTAAAATTAACATTGATATGTCAGAGATATGTTTGAAAAAGTGTGAATAGGTTACGTTTTGGACGAAGTGTTATGTACTTTACTGTTGTTAAGTGCGAAAGTTTGTTAATGTTAGCATACTTTCACTGCTCTGTATGATAATTAAACAAGGTTATGATAAATTCTTGCTAAATATTACTGTGTCAATGTAAAATTAACGTTAATATGTTGGAGATATGTTTGGTAAAAGTACGAATAGGTTACGTTTTGTATGCAATGTCAGTTGCTTTACAGGTGTTAAGTGTGGAACTTTGTTAATGTTAACAGTTTATTCGTGCTTAAGTTGTGTTAGATTCGTCGTTGTACATTATTTTCTTAGCTCTGATAATGCTATGTTAGCTTTATTAATGTGAAAACAATGTTACGTTAGCATATATTCATTAGTTAGTATCCAAAGAACTTATCTTTGTACTATGTTATTGTTGTTGTTGTTGTTGTTGTTGTTGTTGTTGTTGTTGTCGAACGAGAATATATACCCTTTTGAACTGATATGGTTTCAATTTCGTTGCGTTGTTTTCTTGTTTTTTCTTCTGATTGATTGAAAGAAAGAATCTCGTTAATTTAAGGGATTTTTATACACTATTTTCTTCAGTAGGATAGTTTTCGTTGTGTTGATACGATGACATCTCCCTGCATCTCTACGCTTGTTGTTGATATCTTCACGAGGAGTTTCGTTATTCCCAACGATGTGTCATTTATATTTAATCGTAAACCGAATGGCGACTGCTACATTGCTTGTACTCCTGCCAGAGGGTCAAATATAATAAGTATTGCATCACTTTATGCAAATAGTTAAAGCCTAAAATCATTTTTCATGTTTAGAGTTGGTATTTTCTGAAAGGAGTCTAAAAAGAGATAAGCCTAAAAACTTTACTTTATTCGTCTTTACTCATTAGGTATTATGATGGTTAGGTATGGTTATGATACATTTTTTTTTTTTTTGATAAATGTTACTGTGTCAATGTAAGATTAACGTTAATATGTTAGAGATATGCTTGGAAAAAGTATAAATAGGTTACGTTTTGTATGTAAAGTTAGTTACTTTACTGGTGTTAAGTGAGGAACTTTGTTAATGTTAACAGTTTATTAGGGCGTAAGTTGTGTTAGGTTTGTCGTTGTACATTATTTTCCTAGTTCATATGATGCTATGTTAGCTTTATTAATGTTAATGAAGTCATTGATGCTATATTACAAGATTTAGACTATGATAGGATTCGTATGAGGATTGGAATCAATTTCACTTTTGGCGATGATCAGTCATCTGACCGGAAATACTATGTAAACATCAGTTACAGGGATATATTAGACAATATTGTGGTGAAAGAGATGAGGAGACGCTTGGAAGGATCATTTCAGTCCGGTGACAAG
>JABUQX010115967.1:2500-10198 GCA_015478945.1 Trachelipus rathkii | reverse complement strand
TTTCATAACCCCATCCATATACAAATTGAAGAACAAGGAGACATATAACACAACCCTGTCTTACTCCACTTAATACTAAACCAATTACTTTTGACACCATTTATTCTTACACACATTCAATTTCGTCATGCATACTATGACTCCATTCAGAACTTTACCAACACCATATATAACTAGCACCTGCCATAGAGCTCTCCTATTAATCCATCATACGTCCGTTGCAAATCCATAAAACCTAAATACAATTCTATTCTTCTTCTCCTCATTTTCGCAATCATTTGTTTAATGTAAAGATTTGATCCACACATCCTCTACCACTCCTAAATGCACCTTGTTCTTCACCAATCAGTCCTTCAGTCACTCGACGCACTCTTTCGACCAAAATACCAGCATATATCTTCCCTACACCACTCAATAAACTAATTCCCCTATAATTTCTGCTCAAATCTCCAATACCTAAGATAAGGGTACCTATTACTGCCTCCTCCAATCCCTTGGAACTATACCCTCCATAAACGCTTTTTACACAACTTCCAAATCCAATCAATCACCATCTCGCCTCCATTCTTGATCATTTCACCAGTAATTTCATCTATACCTGCAGATTTACCATTCTTTAACTTTCTCACGGTACATTACTCCTCCTTGCTAATAACCCTCATCCCAAAATATCTATTCCTTCTTACCATCAAACCCACACACATTCACTATCACCTCTTCATTACTGCCAATATTATACAGAATTTCGAAGTGTTCTTTCCACACTCCCCTCACATCCATTTCATCAATTACAATCAGCATCCTATTCAGCTATCCCTATATTCATTCATTCTCATTCTTAACTCCTCACGCTCCTCCAGAAGAGCCTTATTCCTTTGTAAGTCCCTTATATATATATATATATATATATATTTATATATATATATATATATATATATATATATATATATATATATATATATATATATATATATATATATATATATATATATATATATATATATATATATATATATATATATATATATATATATATATATATATATATATATATATATATATATATATATATATATATATATATATATATATATATATATATATATATATATTAGTTATTATATATTATATATATATATATATATATATATATATATATATATATATATATATATATATATATATATATATATATATATATATATATATATATATATATATATATATATATATATATATATATATATATAGATACAAATGCATTTATACACACACACACACACACACACAGGGTTCACTTTCTTGGAAGCTGGGAAAGTCAGGGAAAAATTGGTCAGGGAAATAGGGAAAAAAATTGGTCAGGGAAAGTCAGGGAACGTTTTAAAATATGCTGAAAGTCAGGGAAATTCCAAAAAAGTCAGGGAAATTTAAAATTTCAAAGCATATGAAGAATGATCCATGGACCAAGTTGCTATTTTTGATATATTTTTTCCTTACTGTATTATTAGAATTAGATTATTTGATAAGTAATTGTATGATAACGAAGAATGCATATTCCATAAATCTACTTTCTATCCTATTTTTTCTTAGTTTTGAAGGTTCCATTATTACCTAATACTTATTCTGTTCGTGGTAGTTGTTCCAAGTTCATCCTTCCGATTGAAGGTGATTGGTATATGGATGTGTTTTAGACTGTATGACCAGTCTTTATTTGTTCTCATCTTTTTCTTTTAGGGATTTATACCTTTGGTGTTTTTTTTTTTTGAGGTTTTGATGAAGGATTTTAGATTTTAAAATAAAGGTATTTATTGGTCATTATGTTAATTTCAAGCAAAAGTTTAACATTAACGACCAGTGGTTGACGTCAAACTGAACCCACAGTTTATGTTCACAGATTTACAATGTCTCATACTTAATATTATGGAAAGATTTCTAAGTCCAGTAAAATGCCTGTTACAACCAACAACTAAGCTTTTAAACTAGATTTACATGACAAAAACTTAAGTTTAACACTGTGCAAATCCTTTGAATCAAAGGATTTCAAGAAGAAAGTCCTCTGAAGTATAAGCCTGTCTAATGGCTCTCATCATTGGATCCTGATATATTTTCAACAACAACAATCAGGTTGTGTGATTTGACTAGCTGCTAGAAATAAGACCAATAACTGAATCACAGATTCTGTTGCTGAGAAAGAAAAAGCACTATACTCTATACTTTATAGTTTATCACCCCTTGAATGAAAATCAAACATTTTATAGACTTGTCCTTCAAGACTTATTTTTTCTTCTCTATAGCACCTGAGAATCAATGTTATGGAATTGTGGCAAATTATTAAATTATAGACTGATATTTTCGCATGGAAATGACAGTGGAAGGACTATAAATTAAGCAATTTTAGTGGAGAATCTGAAAGAACATAGTCTGATTTCTCAAAGAACAGTGCACAATGCTATAAGATCTCATGAAAGTATTCATAAAGTTCCTATCACTCAAAAAATGTTGACAAATGTAAGAGCTGCCCATAGGAGATATGAAGAACATCTCAAAGAGTCAAAACAGAAAGAAAAAGAAGAGAATAAAAAGGTTGAAAAAAGAATATTATCCATACAGATCAATAAACTTGAAGAGCAGAGAAAGATGTTAAAACTGAAGGCTTTAACAGAAGACGCTATAAAATCAAAAATTCAAATGCTTGAGAAGAAAAAGTTAATCTAAATCTCCCATTTAGAACTTTTGTGATTACAGTGGACGCTATTCACCTAGGCTATTAATGTAAGCTTTTAATTTATTTTCTTTTTGTATAAACTATAAATAAAACTGTTTTCTTTTGGAAAAAATAAAAAAGGAGTGCTTTGGACGGCTATGGGTAAGGTATAGGCTGATTACTAAAAAAAAAGTATTTTAAATTCATCCATGATGATGAACAATTTCTAAAGTAAATTTTCAATAATTTAATGTATGAACTGAGTAAATAGGCTGCAATAATAATTAATAGATATTTTATACACCAAAAATAACGAACACGCTGGTCAGGGAAAATTTGCAGATTTGGTCAGGGAAAGTCAGGGGAGTCGAATTATTTTTTCTCGACTCCCCATCCCTGATTTATATATATATATATATATATATATATATATATATATATATATATATATATATATATATATATAGTTATTATATATTTATTTATATATATATATATATATATATATATATATATATATATATATATATATATATATATATATATATATATATATATATATATATATATATATATATATATATATATATATATATATATATATATATATATATATATATACGGTATATATATATATATATATATAAAAATATATATATATTATATATATATATATATATATATATATATATATATATATATATATATATATATATATATATATATATATATATATATATTTGTGTGTGTGTGGTGAAAGCCATTATTGAAAGCAAAAGGTTATATAACCTTTTAAGTGTCAAAAAAATTTAATGACGAAATGAACATTCAATCAAAAAAATAAATATGCTAAATAAAAAAAGATGTAAGATTATAAATAGTCCTAACAAAATCATTTGTATATAATATTCAGTTCTTGAAGATAAGAGAAAATAGTTACTGTTAAGTGTTAGGATTCAAATAAGATATGGGATAACCTTTTAGAAGGTGTTATGGACCATAAAGTAGGAAAATGACGACGGCGAATGCAATGCAGTTAGGGACAATCAATGAAGATATGGTGAACAGATTGCGGAGTATGATGACGGCAAAATTTGCCGATGGGAGGATGGTCCCGTAACATGTAGTGTCTGTGAGTGATGTTGGTGTGGCCAACACGGAGGCATGCAAGTATCATCTCATGCAAGCGCTTTCGTCATTGAGATGAAGACCACTCACCAATGTTCAGTTTTATATTTCTAAGTTTCGCCCCTCCCTGATCACTCGTCCAACACTATTCAGTAAGACCGGAAGCCTTGTCGGAGAGCAGAATAATAATTAATTAGTTGCTGGGAGGCGACTTTATCGAATGGCATCCGGGAGATTCATAGAGCAGCTCCAAAAAAAAGTGACGGCTATTTTGTCCTCTCTATCAGCGATTTCGTTGCTAGTTTACCCCTACGTGAGAGGGGATCGAACATAACATGAATTGTTTTTTATGAGAGTGGAGCAGCTGAAGGAATTACTGCACAGCGGATACCATTGTGATTTTGGAATAGGGGGCTTTAAGTGCTTGGAGGGTGCTGAGTGAATCTGAATAAATGATGTAAGAGTGGGTTTGGTTAAGGAATAGAATTCGAGAAAGGGCAATCATTATAGTCATTAATTCTGCCTTAAAAATTGAAACATTAGGGGGAAAGGTTTCATTCAGAAAAGGCAGCAAACGCACCCACACTTTCCCCTGTTTTAGAGCCATCTGTAAACAATGGAGTAAATACGCAGTAAACTGCGGAATGAGACAGGAATGATGCCTTTAACAAGGCAGCACGGTGGCTAGATTTGGAGAGAGAGGTCAGGACCAGGCAAATGGTGGGAACAGGGAATAGCCAAGGTATTTACCCTTCGTCATAAGAGAAAAGCAGCACCTTTTGCAAAGGGATGTTGAGGAAGTTAAGGATGTTATAAACTGTGTTTGCAAATGGCCGGTAAGGAGGATTCTGAAGCATATATCGTAGAATCGGTGTTAGAATAGATGGTATTGGGGTTTGAAAGTGAAGATAATTTGTGCACATGATGTATTCCCTTCAAAGAGAGAGTGGCATCACATCGGATTCAACTCAAAGGCTTACCCTTGGGGACGATCTGAAGGTTTCAGTGGAGATACGAATCATCTCGTTTTGGATGGGATCTAACAGGTGTAGTAGAGTTGGGGAGGCCTGACATTATACTACGCAGCCATAATCCAGCTTCGATCGGATTAGGGAGGTGTGGAGACGTAAAAGGGACTTGCAATCAACACCTCAAGATTTTGAGGCGAGATAACGCAATAGATCAAGCACACGATGGCAAGTCGTTTTCAGGAGTTTAATGTGCGGTGCATATGTTAGGTGGTCATCTAGAATGAATCCTAGAAATTTGACTTGTGAAGTTGTCGTGGGTCTGAGGTCACGAACTATCTCGTCAATGTCGTGGGTTCTGGAAAGAAAAACCAGTGATCAAAACAAACAATAATAAACACAATAATAAAACTCAGGAAAAAAAATCAAACACAAAGCAAACATTATTTTATTAAAAAAACCACCACAGCAAGGTGATCCGCTAATACCCCAACCACCAGAATTTAAATTACCCTTCACGACCAGGTTACACCACCCAAAACCGGTATCGATCAATATCGCTATTATGAGATATTAATGAATATCTTTAAATATTCATTAATATCTGTAAACCTTAAATCTAAAGAAACCTTAATCCTAAAATAAATAACCTTAATAATATAAAATGCGTCAAAGTTCTCCAATGGTACTCCTTCTCAATTCTCCAAAATCTCCACAATCTAGTCTACTGTTCTTCAAAATACTCCTTCTAAACTTTACACGCAATTCTCCAAACTCCTTCTCAATTCAATCAAGTTCTACCTGTGTATCCTCACAGTCTCCAACAATACTCCTTCTAAATTCTCCTCCTATCTTTTCCGGAATTCCTTTACCGGTACTTCTAACTCACTCTTTTCCTCTTATCTCTTTCCTCTTAAATGTCAAAGTTGTCTGTTTTTCCGATTTTTCATATTTTTGCTTCAAACAAGAAACAAAAAAAAAAAACTGTGGAATACAAAAAACAATAACAAAACATAAAAATAATAATAAGATTTTATAACAAATAAATAAATTCAATAACTATATTTAATAATGAATTAAAATATAAATGAATCTCCTAAATTAAATAATAGAAAAAAAAATTACTTAAAATATTAAATAAAGAAATTATAGTAATAATGAATGAAAATATAGAAAAAATTTACACTAATAATGAAAGAAAATATCAATAAAGAAAATTTATGATAAAGTATAATAAAATAAAATTATAATAAAATTATAATTTCATTAAATTTAATAACTACTAAGTATAAATAAGTTGAATAAGTATGAATACAATAAATTATGAAATGATAATAATAAATAAAAAATAAAGCCTCTCCACCCTTTGCTTACCTGGGTAGTTGACCCAGTTTTTTTTCTCTGAAACACCCTCTGAATCAATCTGCACCCTTTACGTCTATGACCCTCCAATCAGCGAATTCAGACTAAAAAAAGAAAAAAAAAATTTATACAACCAAATCCAACATTCATCCAAACCAAATCATTCACCACTAACATTCATAATTACCTCATCAACAATGAAAGACAATCGCTGGTTGAATCGAACCTCTGGCCGCTGAACACAAGTAACTTTTCAGACTTCTAGAATGGAAAAAAACACATCATTAACCCTACAATCAATCATAAAAATAATAATAGTAATAATAAAAAATTTAATAACAATAGCCAAATAATAAATAATAATAATAATACATAACGCTATATTTACCTGCCACACGTAAATCGTCGAATCGTATAGCGTCTACTTTCACGCTTGAAACATACAATTAAAATGTTCGAAATTGTACAAAAAGTCTCTATTGTCCCCTTTTTTTCACATTTTAACTAAAAAAATATGCACATAATAAATAAAAAATAACCCATATAATAAAAAATTTCCCTTAAACTAAATTATATTAAAAAAACGCTTATAAAGAAACTGTAACACTGCAAATCCTTGGCATTCCTTGTTGGTGGACATTCTCGAAGCAAGCACACCCTAAAAAAAATAATAAGACCGGTAAATTATGAGACAAAACAAAAAAAATTCTAATCCTAAAACACTACATCCCTCCCACCTAAGTTTGTCTCATAATTTGAACGCCACCAACTTCATTCACTCGCTCTTACATTCTATAATCCTTTCTTCATAATCCAATCATACTCTTCCACTCTGCCTCTACTCCTAGTACAAGGTCTCCTTGTACCTTCTACCTGGTCCCTATTACCATTCTCACTCCTGTCAACAATCACATCTTCAACTTCTACTATTTCATTCACACCTTCCAATCTAAGTAACTTCTCTGACATATCCACAATTTCTTTATCAATTTCTCTTACTCCGCCTTTATTTCATTCACCACTTCATCCAATTCCACACAAAACCTACTTGCATCTTCCACTCTCATATTCACACTTCTATCCCTAACACCTCTTAATCCTGCTAACACACTTTCACTCTCATCCAACGGAAACTTACATAACGTATACGTCTGATTCAAACTCTGCACACCATTTCCACTATCCCACCAAAAACCTGAAAAATAATCCTCACTCTCATCATCCTCATCAAATAATCCTTTTACTCTATCAGTCTTACTAACTTTACTTTTTCTCTTACATTTTTTCATCCTGCGTTTTTCTATTAAAACCAATTCTTTACCTTGTAACCACAAATCATTCACTCCTTCTACATTCTCATTCATTTCAGTGTCATTCATCCAAAACTTATACACTGGGTGAGCCTTCAAATATCCAGGCGGCTCCCTCCACGGCCTCAACTGCATCTGATGTTCAGGAATGGGTGAACCATGTAAGGTTAGGTTAGTAATTTGGATTTTTGTTTTGGTTCTTAGACTCCCTTTTTCTTAAATAGTA
>JABUQX010115966.1:0-14943 GCA_015478945.1 Trachelipus rathkii | reverse complement strand
CTCACTATATAATACACCCTTACCCTACTATATTTTAGACCTTCTCATTCTACTTCGACGGGTACCTTATATGTATCTACCTTATACCCGTACTCTATATACCATGTATACTATTATTACTCCTCTGTACAGCCCTACTTGTCTATCTCAAACGTACACCCCCTTTTTCCACTTCCCATCTTTCTGCTTGTTTTCCCGCGCAGGCCTTTATCTGTTTGCCCCCCCTTCCCCCACTTTCGCTTTCCCCACCTCTTTCTTGCCCCCTTCATTCGGCTGTTCCCCACACAAGTCTACCGCTCTTCACCATCCACCCACTTTCCCCTTTCCCCCTTCTGCCCCATTTTTAACAGGCCTCTTCCCCCAGTCTCCGTTAACCTCCGCACCCCCCTCACTGATTCTCACCCCCACCTTCCTACACTCTCACACCTCCCTTTCTCGCGCTTGCTTTCCGGGGCCGGCTATTTATCTTGTTTCCACCCCCCCCTCCCCAAACTTCAAATTTGCCCACTTTAACCTTACGGACCTGTTAACCACACGTGCACCCGAAACAGACGCTACACACCACCCTCGTTTGCTACCCCCCCAAACCATGTCTGACCTTAACCCGTTCAGCATTTGTAATTATCGGGAACAGGCGAGTCTCATAGTTGAATCTGTTGAATCAACCAAACAACTCCACACTTTCAACAACCATCTTTTGACCACAACTTAAATTCGGACCTGTTCAGAGATAAGAGTACTACGCTAAGAAATCCACAATAAACCACGGAATGTTTCTCCACACCACTTTCTCAAAAAATATAAATTAATATGTACGACTGGGTCTGGATCGTACATAGTTCTGATTATGGGACCAAAATATTTAATTAGGACTGTTTACAAAAAAAGTATAATGCTAATCAAAACCCGAGAAACCTAGTTATCCTCACCCAAACTTCCTAAAAATATAAGAAATCACATTTTCTACGACGTGTATTTCAGAAGGAAAGCCCCTGCAAATGTTTGAACCAAAAAATAATTTTACTTTTGATAAAAATTAATTAAGGACCTGTTCACCAAAATAACAGCTATTAAAAATGAAGAACCCTAGTATTCCTCAACAACTTCTTAAAATTTAAAAATCAATTTCTATGACTTGTATTTCAAAAGGAAGGACATTTTATATGTTGAATCCAAATAATTTCAAAATTTTGAAAAAATTATTAGGACCTGTTACACCCCAAACGTATAAACAACTATTAAAAATCAGCACACATAAACAAACATATACACACCTTTCTAAAATTAAAAATTTTTTCTACGATTGAATTTTCAGGAGGAATGGGCATTTATATGTTTGAACACAAAATCAAATTAAAAATTGTGACGAAGACTTAATTATTGGACCTGTTCCACCAAAGTATAACAGTTAAATTCGAAGACACCCTAGTATTCTTCACACAAATTTCCTTAAAAATATAAAAATCATTTTCTTACGACTTGTATTTCAGGAGGAACCGCATTTATATGTTTGAACACAAAACTAATAATTAAAATTTTGACAAAATTATTAGGGGATTGTTCTCATACGTATAACAAGTAAGAAATCGAAGAACCTAGTATCCTTCACCGAGAAACTTTCTAAAAATATAAAATCTGATTTCTACGTCATCTTTTTTAGGAGACGGCCATTTATATGTTTGAACACAAAAATCAAATTTAAATTTGAACAAAAACTAATTAAGGACTTTACAACAAAGTATAAATGATATAAATACAATATGTGTATTCCCTCAACAAAAAATTTCCACAAATATAAATATTTTCTACGAAATTTTTTAAGAGTAACGACGAATTATATCTTTATAAAAAAAATCCAAATTTAAAATCTTAACAAAATTATTAGAACTGTTACACAAAGTTTCCCTCTAGCTTAATGTTAAGTCCGTTTAAGTCTGCTCAGAAGTAAAGCAAAAACCTTTTCTAAAATTAATCTCTTTCTACGATTGTATTTTAGAGAGCGGCATTTTATATGTTTGAACCCAAAAAATCCAAATTTAGAAATTTTGACAAAAATTAAGACAGGAAATGTTACAAAAAAAGTATAAAGCTCTAAATCGTAAAACATGTAGTTATGCCTCACAATAGAAGCAGAAAACCTTCATAAAATATAAAATGTCACTTTTCTACCGACGATGTGTATTTCAGGAGGAACGCGAGCTTTTTTATAATGTTTAGAAACAAATGCAAATTTCAAATTTGAGCCAAAAGTGTAATTTAAGGTGTTACCGAAAGAGGTGTAAGACGGTAATCAGAACCGAAAGAACCCTTAGTTATTCAACAATAAACCTTTCTATAAAGATTTTAAAGTTTCCCTTTTCTGACGTTGGTTTTGAGGGAAAGGCCTTTTTAAATGTTGTGAGAGACAAAAATCCATTCGCAAGATTGGTGGACAAAATTAAGATTGGTAAGGACTTGTTTACAAAACCAAAAGTATAATAGCTTACCGAGAACTAGTTATCTCACCAACTTTCGTAAAAATATAGAAAATCATTTTTACGGATCTTGGTATTTAGAGGAACGCCATATTACATGGTTTGACCAGACGAAAAAGTGTCAAATTTTAAATTTTGGATAAAGATTAATTAAGTGAGTGTGTCAGAATATAAAAAGTATAGAAGTCCCGAGAACTAGTTTCTCCACACTTTCTTAAAATATACAATCTTTTTCTTGACTTGTTATTTCAAAAAGGAACGGCCATTATATGTTTGAACAAAACCCAAATTTCAAGAGATTTGACAAAATTTTAAGGCCTGTTACACAAAGTAAAAGCTTTCAAAAAATCAAACTTTATTATACATTCAAAAAATTTTTTCAATAAATTACTTTTTTAGCATTGTCTTGAGGTGGGGATTTTATTTTAGAGGACACAAAATCAAATTTCTAATTTTGATAAAAATTAATTAAGGACTGTGTACCACAAAGTATACGATATTTAAATAATCAAAAACCTAGTATCCTAACAGAAAAGCCTTTCTAAATAATATAAAAACCAAACTTTATATATTTCAGGAGGAGCGGCTATTTATAACGATTCACACAAATCCAAATTTCAAACACTTGAAAAATGTATTAGGGATTCTTATCACTCAGTCTAGATATTTTTACAAATTGTACACATAAACCTAGTATAGTATTTATAAATTGTAAACACGACCTAAAAATATTAAATATCATTTTTACTTATCGACTTGTATTTAAGAGGAGAAGCCATTTATTGTTATTGACCCAAAAAATATCATAAATTTAGTCCTGTAAATAATTTTAACAATAGGAAAATATTACGTTGTTTGTTTTCACATACAACAATTAAATCCGGGAGACGCTCAAAAGTGATGAATTATGTAAAAACTGAAAGTGATTTGAATATTGATGAGATAGATAAAAAATGTAAGAATATGTAATGTCGAAACTATGTAAAGAAAGTATTTAAGGCTGTTAACGTGACTCCCCAGTTAAGATGTTTAAAATTGAAAGCACCTAGTCTTTTCCACCAGAACTTTCTCATTCCCCTTTCACTTCTCACTCACAATCATGTTTTATAAAGGGAGAAAAGGACATTAACTATGCGGTTACGTGACCCCTCACTTCATACCTTTAAGAGCACACGCACTAACGGGGTTACTGTTTGATTTACATTATCTAAAACATTGTATTCAATGCAAGAGGTCGGGTGTGTTTAACGTGACCCCCCAATGTTAAAGCAAAAGAATAACTCACACACCGTTCTATTCCCTCTGCACGCAACAAGCAGGCTGGGCGTCACTTGACAATCTCTAGTATTACACTCAGCAACTACGGCTCTATCCTTAACCCAATTATTAAACGAACCACAGCAACTGGGTGTATTTTACCGTGTACTGTTTTCCCGCGAATTGGAGTCTAGTATATATATCGATGGTGTCATGTCTAGGCGTCACCGAAGTAGCCCCAATTATTACCTTGGGCACACACAACGAACACCTGTAAACAATCATGGACCAAGAGACTTAAGAGCCTAGGCCCCGGTTCTGTTTCCCCTCGCCCGCTCGTCTTTTTCCCCGTCCATGTTATTTCTCAAATAATCGACATCCATCACTTCGGGTCTAAATTAATCCCTAATGATGTATAAAATATGTCAGAGAGCGGGCCTGCTTGTGTGTGTACAGTTATGCCCAATACAAGAACAAGCAACAGATTATAACGCCCTACATTTTTGAAAGACCCGAAAGTTTATTAAAATCTCTATTTCGTAGTTAGCAGTGTCCTCACTGTATATAACATATTTAGTATATATAGGGTCCCGCTATATATTACGTTTTTAACCTATATTTTTGCTTTCCTATAATTGCTGTATGTATATACGCTATATGTTATATATTATATAGTATATACTATATAGTATATTTTGTTTTATTTATGTTTCTTATATATGTTACTCCCGCCTGTTGTCTGTTAAATTATTTAAAATAGGTATGTTTTATATATATATATAGTTTATAATGTATAAATATGTTTGTTTATATCTACATTGAAGACCTTCTACCTTACTATTTATTCTATAGGTTGTCTATTCGCGTACTAGGTAGCCCTTTTTCCTGCTTATATGGCTCCTTCCTGGCAACATGCATTAAGAACACAGCAATCTTATGTGTCATGTTGAATGGAGGAGCGAGACTTAATAAACACATGAAACTATATAACAAGTAATATGTAATGCAAGTAACTGGGTTCACGTGACCGGTTCCAAATATATCGCTTACAGATAACTCTTTCTCTGTATTAAAATAAACCCCTATTTTAAAGATATATATGCACCACCTGGGGACTTGTACTCCATTATAGGAAGAACATAACTAATTGGGGTGTTACCTGCACCCAACGTCTTAAGCATATTTATAGAAAACTGAACAATATAAATATGAATATATCAGCTTGGGTCACTTGACCCAATATAAAGAATTAGCAACTGGGGTCAAATAACGCCCCGTAAAGACCAAGCCACTGGGGTACACGTGCCCCTGTTCCATATACGTCAAACATTGACATATCTAGGGTCACTTCGAGATCTCTCATTATTTAATAAACAAGCCAAATATGGGAATAAAATTAAAGTATACTAAAGAGCCTAGGGTCGAGGGGTGCTCATATTATTAAATGAAGGCCATCAACTGGGGTCAAATACCACCCCAATTATCACAGTTCTTTAGGTGTATATGGGTTACGGTAAGTTCAATATCAAGAAACAAGCAACAAAGACAAGCTAATTGGTTATAAGAGCCCTCGTAAACGTACTTTAAAGCGATTATCTATGTACCGCTATTTCGTTAACAGACGTTGCCGGACACCTTTATCAATAAAAATTGATAATCTATTTACATATACTTCCTCGACAATTCTTATATTTAGTTATGGTATTTGGTGAGCGATTTATTTATCTTTTGTAATATATATTACTTTTTTTTTGTATATACTGGTCAAGTATATTAGATTTTCATATACATTTTGTAAACTACATATATTTTTTATTTTCGTATATTATTTTTATATTACTTTTTAATTTTTTGTATATTATATATTTGATTTTGGGAGTTAGTTATATTATAGTTTCGGCCCAATGTAGTCTGGCAACTGCTATTTAAGAACAAGCAAACAGTGTCTACGTGAGAGAACCCACGCTAAAGAATATAAGAACTGTTCAATCGATGTAAAAAGCAATGTATACTGGTTACGTGACCCATATAAAGAAAAAAGGCAACTGGGGTTAGATGACATCATTATAAAAGAGCAAGCAACTGGGGTTACGTGACGCCATTATAAAGAAAAAACAATGGGGTCAAGTGACGCCCAATTTGTTAAGAGAACAAGAAACTGTATCTAATATAAGAACAGGAGCAGCATGGGGTCATCTGACGCCAAATTAATTAACATAGAACCGCAACTGGGGGTCACCTATATCCTCTATTATTATAAAAGATACATGCAACTGGCGTGTAACTGTTAACCCCTAAGGATATTGAGTAATCTGGCAAGTTTCGGTTTCAGGGTCACGATCTATTGCCACTCCCTTTCCCCATATTATTAGAAACACACGCAAACAACTTCCATGAAAAAATAAAGAACAGCAGAGCTAGGCAGGTTGACCCCTCAATATAAACGAACCATCAACTGGGTCAAATAATCGCCTACATAATGAAAACACCACACTCACTGTAGATATCGTGGGTTAGTAACCCACAACATACCTCAAGAACAACGAACAGACGAAGCCTAATTTGAAGACCCCGAAAGTTACTAAACTTCCATATCGATCCAGTTTAGCAAGTGCCAATCCTGTAATAAAAATTATATATATCATATATAACCTATAGCTTTCTATATATATATATACCTTATAAATATATATATGATAATAAATATATAAATATTACTTATAACTATGTTATATATATATATTATATATACTCCAGGTAGAGTTTTCACACTATTTCCTCACTCAACCACTTACTATATATATATCAACCATATATTATACCTTATTTCTCCCGCTTGTACCTTATTATACATGAGACGGCCTGGTCCACTTTTATCTCTTTTGGGCTTACAAAGTTGTTTTCAACTTGGTCAACATCTCCACTGGTACCTTGTCTGAATCTAAGACAAAAGGTATTCCTGTAACAAATGTTGCATCTCCTTGAACTTGTGTAGATAACGTTGCCAATGTTGGCGTTTTATACAACAGTAGTACGTAGGTGGGGTACGTGAACCCCCGATTTATAAAGAGCAAGCAACGGGGATGGTGTCCCCATTATAAAGAACAACAATGGGGTCAAGTGACCCCAATGTTTAAATGAACCCAAGAAACTTACAATATAAAGAACACGCAGCACAATCAGCTGGGATCACTTGACCCCCATCATGCTCAAGAACCAGCTATACCTAGAGCCGTCACCTACCCCAATATAAGAACAAGCACTTTGGGTACGTGAACGCCCCATATATTGAAAACAGGCAATTGGGTCACGAGACCCAATTATAAAAACAAGAACACCCTGAGAAAAATAAAAACGAAGATAAGAGCCCTAGGCGTCCGGTGACCTTCAATATAAAAGAACCATCTAACTGGGGTCAAAACTAACCTAATATGAAAAGTTATGTAAATGGGGTTACGTAACCCATTATAAAAGAAAAAGCAACAGAAGAAGCCTAATTTAAAGACCCGAAAAGTATAAATCCATCGAGTTAGCAGTGCCGCCACTTATAAAAATTATATTATATATATTATATATATATATTACCTATATACTATTACTACCAATTAAAGTATATACTATATATATTTCCACTCTCCCTATAACTTATATAGTCCTTATACCTACTATTATTTTTTCTATTCAGCCTCACTCATTATTAAATTCATTCGTATTTTTTCACGCCAATGGGTTTCTTGGGCAACTGCACATTAAGCGGAGAACAGCAAACTAGTCGCCTCACGTGATACAACTTCTATAAGAAAAAGAAACTGACAATATGTAAAAGGCTCAATGTAACTGGGATTCACCACGTGTACGTTCCAAATTAAAGAAAAAGCGTACTTTTAGATGTTAAATGAGACCCTATTATAAAGAACAACAACTGGGGTTCGTGCCCCATTATAGAACAAACAATGGGGTCAACTGACCCCAATGTTAAGACCAAGAAAACTGACACTATAAAGAACAATCAGCTGGGGTACTTGACCGCATATTAAACGACCCGAACCAGCACTAGGCGTCAACCTAACGCCCAATATAAAGAAAAGCACTGGGCGTAACGTGCCCCAATACCTATGAAACATGACAACTACGGGTCACGAGACCCCAATATAAAAAACAAGCAAATTACCATAAAAATAAAGTATACAACACGCCTAACGATGCTTATTGTGGATCAGGGCCCCACCTTTACTGACCCTCAATATAAAGAAGCCTATTTCAACTGGGTCCAATAACCCCAATATGGAAGAATATGTAAATGGGGTTAAGTAACCCCAATATCTCAAGAACAAGCAACAAAAGAAGCCTAATTTAAAGACCCGAAAAGTACTAAATCCATCGTTAGCAGTGCCCACTTATAAAAACCGTCTCTTTAAAGATTATATATAGTATATTATATAAGTATACTTATTGTATAACTCAATTATCTTATATCTACTAGTTATAGTATATATATATAGTATATACCTCGCAACCAGTATAATATTAATATACCCTCGTGTTATTGTATTACTATATAATACAAATATGCCTTATTGGTTTCCTTATACAGGTCGTACTTTTCAAGATCTCTAGCGGGCCTATTATATAGTTTCACCGGACCTGAATACGGATGAACAGGGAGCTGCTTCCCCGGCAGGGATAGGGGCATCACCCCGGCGTCCACCTTCAGGCTTTCCCTCGGAGAGGAACAGAATGCTCTCGTGCTAAAGCAATATTAGACGAGTTTAACCATAGTTATCATCGAGTTACAGCAGACACCTGAGAGTCAGTTTTTGTCTAATGTCGGTAAAGCTCCATTAAAAGAACAAACATGGAGTCCGAAGAGTAATAATTACGAACCATTTAAGAAAGGTGATTTTGTTCTTAAGGTAATTTAAAAGGCCATGCAGTAAGGAGTAAGTTACCTAATAAATTTCATGGTTTGTATCAGGTTGTGAATATTTATAATACTAAAGTGATGCATCATATAAAATATCACATAATCTAATTAATTAAAAATGTTATCAAAATTTACTCATTTAGATTTTTTTCCTCACCTAATAGTTATCGCTGAAACATTCTATTAAAAATGAATATGGAATTTTAGCCATAATGAATTTATATCTATCATAAGCTCAATTCTATATTTTATTTAAAAAAATATCGAAAGTAATTCGATAATGATTACGAGCGATAATAAACTCCATAATCATGCAAAAATCTTTTACGAAAGTATTAGTATTATATCTATAGAACTATTTAGAATGCTAGAATAAAAGATATATCATAGAAGGCATGAGAAATATCGAAAACCAACACCCAGCCAAGCTATAGAGTAGTTAATTAGCAAACCGAAAAGCAATTCACAAGCAACCCTTAGGGCTCTGCTCCAAAAGACTCATTTTGATAATTTAATACATTTAGTCATATTAATATGTAATTTTCAACAATATCCATACTCATGCAACTTTAAGAAAACTGACACGTGGTTGGTCTCTCGTAAACACCTATCGAACATTTGCCTTCCTTCTAGAGATTTTGACTGGGGGTTGAATATGTATGGTTAATAACTTCCATTATATATCTTTAAAAAAGGAATTACCTCTAAAAATGGAAAAATAACTACCTCTATAAGGCGAATAAGTACATGCTAAATACCACCTAACTACACTAAAGCTTTTATAAAATCTTCATACTGATATGCGTAACATGACAAGTAAAACCTACTAATATACTTGCTATATACTTAAAACCCTTTCCTCTATATTGCTTTATATCAATAATAATGAGCACTATGATACCTCAAACCCGTATCTCATCCATTTCTAACCTATCCAATCCTTTCTTAAATAGTGTGGACCATCGCAGTGTGATCAGCATCTTCGCTGACAAACATGACGCTTTGGGATTTTGAAAAGTCATTCCACCAAAATTAGTACACCCTATTGATGATTCATGAATTGACTTTCTCATGATATATCAACAATTGGAGAAACTAGTTATGTCATAATCTTATCTTTTCGTTTCTACTATTGCCTACTCTGGTTGGGTCTCCTGTCCATTGCTCTAGGCTATTAAGATTTTTGATTGTGCGATTGCACGTCCGACTCCTCTTATCTGCATGTGCTGAAAACTTATTATATAGACTTTACTAATATCATCCTCTAAACACAGTTCTGTAATAGACAATCGTCTCTGTTCTCTTACTCTCAGAGAAGAAGAGTATCCTACTCTTCAGTCGCTCTCCTATTATTCTATTCTAACCCTCAAACCAGGAAATCAATCCTGTGTGCTTTACGTTGCACTCCTCCTGCACTCAGTTCCTGTATGTTCTTATCTTTGTGACAACTGGTGTCACTCACCAATATTGTGTTCTCATTAACGCTCTAAAACTTGCTAAAATAGCTTCTTACAGGTGTTGTTAGTCTCTCATATAACTTACCAATTGTATTATTGTGTTAAACACTATTTGCCGAATTTCTTTATAGCCCAGCATGACTATAATATAGTATATGCTCTGTGGTCCACAATCAATAAGATTAGACTACTTTCAAATACTCATCTTCGCTTCTGATAATTCCAGTAATCTTTTTTGGTCCAATCAGATCAAGCACTAATTCGCTCACTCAAACATTACTCGTACGTTTTAAAACTTTTATTTGAGTAACTAGGTGAGAACACTTCGCTTTTTACAAATTAAATCTTATATTTGCCAGCTTTTATGTTATCCATGGAGTTTATTCATATCCAATTTTATCTTATACATCCTGAAAACAATAGTTAAAAGTTCAAATTTTTCAAACTTTATAAACCTTATAGCATTTTAAGTCCGCTGTATGTGTTTTGATAATTATTATATATAGAGTGGAGCCTATTAGTGGTTCCCAGACACTGAAACCCTTTTGTGGGACTCTACTCACGCTTTTACTTATATTTTCTACATTTGATGACTTATTGCCATTTAGTGGTACACACTGTTTAAAAAATATCTTATTTGTATATATATAAGTATAATATTATATATATAAATTTATATTTATTTTATTATTTATATATTATATATTTATATATATAATATATATTTATATATATATAATATATTAATATATATATATTTTATATATATATTATAATTAATATATTATATATATACTATTATATATAATTTTAAATATCTCTGAATTTTTTTATCTATATTGCATTTTATATTATATATAAAGCTTATATTACATATATACTTTATTTTTTTTCTAAATCTCTCCTCAAATTTTATACCACGGGTTTTTATCAATAAAAATAACTAATCAAACCTGGTTAAGTTAGGTTGGTTACTAGATGGATCCTTGTCGAAGATAATATAGGTGATATACTGAGTAGATAAGCCTGATTTTATAGATTATCGATGGGAACGATTAGATAATCTCGGAATCTGACGGTATTATGAGTATGCCTGAGAATCTCTCAGCGTTAGATTATACAGACACACAGCCCTTTCATAATTACTTTGTTTTGATTGATTTCATGCGGTGTCACTCACGGTGGTTAATACGAGTGATAATCATAAGAGTGTGTATCAAGGCCAAAACTTATATTACTAAATATACTTACTTAATGATAGTTCTGTTATTGTCATATACTATCAATACGTTAACAATTAGCAACATAATGGCCATTTACCTTTACAAGTCACAATGTAGCATATCTGATACATATATTCACATATGATGGCATATTGACAATGTGTGTGTTACAAATTACTTCTGTTTAATTTGTAAATTTGATATTATACCTATTTATTCATATTATTATATGTCAAATAATAATAAAATGCCATTAAAAAAAAACTAATTTACATAATTATTAATTATCGTCTCAATATATATATATCATTTTTCATTAAAACTAGAAATTTAGAAAAAAAGACACTCAAAATTAGCCAATAAACCTCCCAATAGAGGGGTAAAGGAGTTATATGGCTGCCATGAAGGCATTCCCGGATTCTCTTAAGGGTTGTAGTAGACAACGCGGATATTGGGCGGCCATACCTCTCTCACTCTCTCAGAGAATCACTAGTTACGATAGGTTTATTATTTTCCTAATCACTCTGTTAATCGCAGTTGGTGACCTCTTGGGCCCGCATATGCTTACGCTCTTGTAGAGCGATTTCTCTGTCAATTTCACGTTCATCGGACTGATTCTTATTAATCTTAATAAGAAAACGTGAGGATTGGCGGCGCCATCTTTACCGTAAGGAGGGCCTGAAGGTGGTTAACGAATAGTATTCCACATTGTATGTTGTAGATCCCTGCAGTATATACATAATGTCACAGCCCATGCTACACCTATATCTCTCGCCGCACAAAATCTCGTCTATCCAGATTTCGCACACAAACCAAATTCATACGTCCGATTAGTTATTGTAATATTTAATAGGATAGGGCACTCCTCCACTCTCTTCCATAGCTTATCATTCTATCGTATAGTAAATTTGTGGGAGTGCTGAGTCTGAAGTACTGAGTCGCTTGTAGTCTGTCGGAGCTCGTGGGGAACTGCGTAGGGGTAATTTTGGAAGACGCAGTGGAGTCGGAGTCGGAGTCGGGTAATTTTGATGAGGGTGAAGTCGGAGTTAAGAGTCGGAAAAATCTTTTGAAACGACTCCATCACCCTGATTCTAACACCATTTCCCTGGCCATCCCACTTCTAATTCTTTCATAATCCCCTCCATATACAAATTGAATAACCAAGCAGAGACATAGCACTCCCTTCCTCACTCCGCCCTAATTATTATTAAAACAATCACTTCAACTCCATATATTTCAACACACTCTCTTACCTTTCGATCATAGTGACTCGAGGTATTTGATTCAATTTCAATGTATAACGCTCATCTTGTAGGATCCATGTAACTAATTGTGTATTCATAACACGCGTGCCACGAGAAGCTTCCGTATTGATCCATTTTCATACGCCTGTTTAGCAAATACAAAAAAAAAACCAAAAAAAAACTAAATACAATTTATCTTCTACTCCCTCATTCAATTCTCAATCATTTTTTTTCAATGTAAGATTTGTATGACACATTCTCTATACACTTCTAAAGCCACCGTGTTCTTCACAATCAGTCCTTCCGTCACTTCGAGGCATTCTTTCAATCAAAATATATGTATAGGGGATAAGTATATATATCCTCCCTACTACATAATTAATAAACTAAATTTCACTTTAATTTCCTTACAGTCTAATCTCATTTTACCTATATGTATAAGGGCACTATTACTGCTGAATCCTCCATCCCTCGGAACTTATGCTCTCCTCATAAACAATATCTCTTACACAACTTCAAATCCAATCAATCACCATCTCGCCTCTCGATCATTTACCGGTAATTTCTTCTATTGACTGTTATCTAGATTCTTCAACTTTCTCGCTCTACACATTCCTCCTCCTTTACTAAATGAACTCATGCCCAAAATTATCTATTCCTTGCACCAGTTCTACCCAACCCATTCACTATCACTCTCATTACTGCCAAATGTTTATTGCAAGATTTTCGATAGTGTTCCCACCACATAGTACATCTCTCATCAGTTACCAAAGCACCCATCCCTTTATCATCATTTTGTAAATTCCCCCATTATTCGCTCGTATTTTAGCCTATAATATATATAATATACTATATATATTACTTTCATTATTACTATTATATATAATATATTACTATATTATATATAATATATTATATTATATATATATATTTTTATATATATATATACTATATATATATATATAATATATATATATTATATAATATATATATATAATCATTTATATATATATAGTGTTAAGAATACATAGACGTTAAATATATTCTTGAAGTGTTTAAATATAAATATAAATCTTATAATATATTTATATATATATATATATTTATATTATAATATATATATCATAAAAGCTATATAACTTATATAATATATATAATATAATACTTATAATATAAGATTATATATTATATTAATTGTAAATATAAACATTATTACATATATTATATATTATAATATTAATATATAGCTATATATATATAATGTAATATATTATATATATCTTCTTAATTACTATAATATATTATAAATATTAATATATATTTGTATATATATATATATTATATTATATATATATTATATTTATAATTATATAATATGTATTATATATTTGATACTAAATATTCATATAATAATATGAATATATATATCTAAATATTATTATATATACTAATTACTATATATATATATATAACTATATATATCTATATATTATGTTCTTTTTTTTTTTTTTATTTTCTTAAAGATTTTTTTTCTATGGCCCTTAATAATGATCAAATATACAGAATACAGGTTGAACCACATGCTCTTGTGCACTACTCAATCGAATGACCAGAAATCTTTGCTGTTCCTCCTATTCATCAAGTTATCAATGTTAATATGTATGCTACATGATCTAGATCAATGTTTGATGTTTCTGCTCCGGGTCCCATTCTTCACGTGGGTATCCTGCGGTACACGTATTGGCTGACAAAGCTAGTTTACCATATTTGTATGATCTAAAATTACGGACGCACTCATCGCGTTACTATTTATATATATATTTATATATATAATATATATATAATATATTTATATATTATAATATGGTATATAACTATAGTGATATATATATATATTATATATAGAATAATAAGTAGTATATATATATATATATATATATATATATATATATATATAGATCAATATATAACACAATAGATATATATAATATATATATATATATATATCTATGCTTAATAATACTTACAGTCTTATTTGAAGGGCGATGGAAGGATCACACGAATATTTTTCAGATGAATTACTTTTTTGTAGAATATCAATGTTCACCAAGCAACATTCTTGTAAATTCGGAACACGTATAATTTCGAAATCTAAATTTGGTGGTTATTAACAATTGCTTTCAAAGTTTCAGAGCAGTGAGTTTTTTAACTTGAGCTCCAAAAATCACAGAGCTTTCATAGCAGAAAATACTCTTTCTGTTGGAGCATTAGTTCCTGGTAAACAAAGAAGAAATTCAAACATTTTCAGGATATTAGAATATGGCACATTTTTAGCTTGAAAGTGCGAAATGATTTCGACCCAAC
>JABUQX010115965.1:37500-40290 GCA_015478945.1 Trachelipus rathkii | reverse complement strand
CTTTGCTTCGTTCCGGTTCAAGTTGGGTGTTTAACCGTTTTCGCCTCGTGAAACGCTTTTCGCGTACGTGCGCCCTTCAGTCGTTCATATTTGTATATACATTTCGTTTCTAAATTTGTAAGTTTCTATTTATATTTTGTTAAAAGTTAATGTTATTTACTTATTTATTTTAGTTTTATTTATTTTTATTTAAAAAGAATCTATATATTTTTAAAAACTTTTATTTATTTTTGCTTTGTTTTCTTTAAACATTTTGTTTTTACTAAAATTTTTATTTCTTTTTATGTTTATAACTTAAAAAATTTGCGTTTTTACATACCCTAAAGCAGTAAATCAGTAAATCAGTAAATCAGTAAATCAGTAAATCAGTAAATCAAACTGCCCTCCATACCCTCCTACCCTTCCATGATCTATTGATCTATTGATCTATTGATCTATTGATTCAAGTCATATTTTGTATAACATAACACAAAAACTTTTATTTATTTTGTTTTGTTTTCTTTAAACATTATGTTTTTACTATAAAAATTTATTTATTTTGTTTTATCTTTAAACATTTTGTTTTTACTAAAAAATTTATTCTTTTTATGTTTATAACTTAAAAAAATTTCATTTTTACATACCCTAAAGCAGTAAATCAGTAAATCAGTAAATCAAACTGTCATCCAGCCACCCTCCTACCCTTCCATGATCTATTGATCTATTGATCTATTGATCTATTGATCTATTGATTCAAGTCATATTTTGTATAACATAACACAAAAACTTTTATTTATTTTGTTTTGTTTTCTTTAAACATTATGTTTTTACTAAAAAAATTATTTATTTTTGCTTATTCTGTTTAAAATATTTTGTTGTTTTAACTAAAATTTCTTTCTTTTCATGTTTATAACTTAAAAAATTTGCATTTTTACATACCCTAAAGTTTGTGTAGAAGATCTTGGTATATAATTCATCCTTGAACACATCGTCGAGAACTTTGAATTATAATTAAATTTAAATTTATATCTATAAACATATCTTATTGTTTCTGCTGTAAGGTTACAAGTTAAATTGAAGTTTATGCTCTTAAATCTATTAACCTGCATAATAAAATTATTTTTGTTAGTGACAAAACCAGTCACTACAATTAAATATATATATCAGTATATATATATATCAGTAAATCAGTAAATCAAACTATCATCCAGCCACCCTCCTACCCTTCCATGATCTATTGATCTATTGATCTATTGAGCTATTGATTCAAGTCATATTTTGTATAACAACACAAAAACTTTTATTTATTTTTGTTTTGTATTCTTTAAACATTTTGTTTTACTAAAAAATTTATTCTTTTTATGTTTATGACTTAAAAAATTTGCATTTTTACATACCCTAAAGCAGTAAATCAGTAAATCAGTTAATCAAACCATCCAGCCACCCTCCTACTCATTCGTGATCTATTGATCTATTGATCTATTGATCTATTGATCTATTGATTCAAGTCATATTTTTATTAAATTGCTATGTTTTACATACCCTAAAACGTTGTTGTAGTTGTTAAATATATCAAACGTTCAAGTTAAATGAAAATATACAACACTTTTTCAAACATATCTCTAAAATATTAATGTTAATTTTACATTAACATTGTAATATTGAAAACTAAACAAAAATATATCTCATCCTAGCCTAACTGACATACAGCATTCATTAACAAGGTAACTAAAATTAGAAGTTTCAACTTACCAGCAGAAGTCATCATAGCAATCTCATTCTTTACTATACACAACCGCACAAAATATTATTATTATTATTATTATTATTATTATTATTATTATTATTATTATTATTATTATTATTATTATTATTATTATTATTATTATTATTATTATTATTATTATTATTATTATTATTATTATTATTATTATTATTATTATTCCACATAGATCTCACAACACTTTGCCTGCAGGTCCACAACTAGAACATTGGTTGGTAAATTGTTCTCTACCAGACACCTATACATTACGTAATCTTGTTACGCTCAAGGGATAGCCAATCAGAGAACTGCATTTGCTATGCCATCACGGACAGCCAATGAAATTCGAGGAATGACTCATTAATCTTAATATCTTTTGACACATGTGAAGGGTAACGAGATTTATTACTTTGTACCCGATATCTTTTGACACATGAGAAGGGTGACGAGATTTATTACTTTGTTCCCCTTATGTCCTTACTTAACATCTGTTTTTATCTTAAACAGTAGTTTTATTATTATATTATTATTATTATTATTATTATTATTATTATTATTATTATTATTATTATTATTATTATTATTATTATTATTATTATTATTATTATTATTATTATTATTATTATTATTATTATTATTATTATTATTATTATTATTATTATTATTATTATTATTATATCAACTATATATGTATATGCACATAACAATCTAACATACCACACACACACACACACACACACACACACACACACACACACACACACACACACACACACACACACACACACACACACACACACACAATAAATATACACACTTTACATAATACATTACGACTGACAATCATCGTACTAACTTACTGATCACATGACTGCTATTTCTATGATGTCAACAAATGTGTAACATTTTCTAAACCTCGTTGGAAGACATTTACATTTTTCACATGTTTAATATAAACATTTCGTTTTGTTATGTATTTTCTTTTACGTTTCTATTATTCCTTATATTTATATTTTGTTAAAAGTTAGTTATTTATTTATTTATTATAG
>JABUQX010115965.1:20000-30000 GCA_015478945.1 Trachelipus rathkii | reverse complement strand
GCAAAAAAAATTTAAGTTATAAACATAAAATGAAAGAAATTTTAGTTAAAACAAAATGTTTTAAACAGAATAAGCAAAAATAAATAAGTTTTTAAAAATATATAGATTATTTTAAATAAATAAAAATAAAAATAAATAAAACTATAATAAATAAATAAATAACTAACTTTTAACAAAATATAAATATAAGGAATAATAGAAACGTAAAAGAAAATACATAACAAAACGAAATGTTTATATTAAACATGTGAAAAATGTAAATGTCTTCCAACGAGGTTTAGAAAATGTTACACATTTGCTTGACATCATAGAAATAGCAGTCATGTGATCAGTAAGTTAGTACGATGATTGCCAGTCTAATGTATTAAGTAAAGTGTCTATAATTATTGTGTGTGTGTGTGTGTGTGTGTGTGTGTGTGTGTGTGTGTGTGTGTGTGTGTGTGTGGTATGTTAGATTTGTTATGTACATATACATATATAGTTGATATAATAATAATAATAATAATAATAATAATAATAATAATAATAATAATAATAATAATAATAATAATAATAATAATAATAATAATAATAATAATAATAATAATAATAATAATAATAATAATAATAATAATAAAACTACTGTTTAAGATAAAAACAGATGTTAAGTAAGGACATAAGGGGAACAAAGTAATAAATCTCGTCACCCTTCTCATGTGTCAAAAGATATCGGGTACAAAGTAATAAATCTCGTTACCCTTCACATGTGTCAAAAGATATTAAGATTAATGAGTCATTCCTCGAATTTCATTGGCTGTTCGTGATGGCTTAGCAAATGCAGTTCTCTGATTGGCTATCCCTTGAGCGTAACAAGATTACGTAATGTATAGGTGTCGGGTAGAGAGCAAAGTGATCGCACGCGTTATTGGTGTTGTGAGATCTATGTGGAATAATAATAATAATAATAATAATAATAATAATAATAATAATAATAATAATAATATTTTGTGCGGTTGTGTATAGTAAAGAATGAGATTGCTATGATGACTTCTGCTGGTAAGTTGAAACTTCTAATTTTAGTTACCTTGTTAATGAATGCTGTATGTCAGTTAGGCTAGGATGAGATATATTTTTGTTTAGTTTTCAATATTACAATGTTAATGTAAAATTAACATTAATATTTTAGAGATATGTTTGAAAAAGTGTTGTATATTTTCATTTAACTTGAACGTTTGATATATTTAACAACTACAACAACGTTTTAGGGTATGTAAAACATAGCAATTTAAATCAATAGATCAATAGATCAATAGATCAATAGATCAATAGATCACGAATGAGTAGGAGGGTGGCTGGATGGTTTGATTAACTGATTTACTGATTTACTGCTTTAGGGTATGTAAAAATGCAAAAAAATTTAAGTCATAAACATAAAAAGAATAAATTTTTTAGTAAAACAAAATGTTTAAAGAAAACAAAACAAAAATAAATAAAAGTTTTTGTGTTGTTATACAAAATATGACTTGAATCAATAGCTCAATAGATCAATAGATCAATAGATCATGGAAGGGTGGGAGGGTGGCTGGATGATAGTTTGATTTACTGATTTACTGATTTACTGCTTTAGGGTATGTAAAAATGCAAATTTTTTAAGTTATAAACATGAAAAGAATAAAATTTTTAGTAAAACAAAATATTTAAAACAAAATAAACAAAAATAAATAATTTTTTTAGTAAAAACATAATGTTTAAAGAAAACAAAACAAAATAAATAAAAAAAAGTTTTTGTGTTATGTTATACAAAATATGACTTGAATCAATAGATCAATAGATCAATAGATCAATAGATCAATAGATCATGGAAGGGTAGGAGGGTGGCTGGATGACAGTTTGATTTACTGATTTACTGATTTACTGCTTTAGGGTATGTAAAAATGCAAATTTTTTTTAAGTTATAAACATAAAAAGAATAAATTTTTAGTAAAAACAAAATGTTTAAAGAAAACAAAACAAAATAAATAATTTTTTAGTAAAAACAATGTTTAAAGAAAGCAAAACAAAATAAATAAAAGTTTTTGTGTTATGTTATACAAAAATATGACTTGAATCAATAGATCAATAGATCAATAGATCAATAGATCATGGAAGGGTAGGAAGGTGGCTGGAAGGCAGTTTGATTTACTGATTTACTGATTTACTGATTTACTGATTTACTGATTTACTGATTTACTGCTTTAGGGTATGTAAAACGCAAATTTTTAAGTTATAAACATAAAAAGAATAAATTTTTTAGTAAAAAAAAATAAAAAAATAATAAAAATAAAAGAAATAAAGTTTTTAAAAATATATAGATTCTTTTTAAATAAAAATAAATAAAAACTAAAATAAATAAGTAAATAACATTAACTTTTAACAAAATATAAATAGAAACTTACAAATTTAGAAAACGAAATGTATATATTAAATATGAACGACCTTAGGAAATTCCAAGACATGTAGTGTAAATTTTGATATATATATATATATATATATATATATATATATATATATATATATATATATATATATATATATATATAGTTAGTTAGTTAGTTAGTTAGTTAGTTAGTTAGTTAGTTAGTTAGTTAGTTAGTTAGTTAGTTAGTTAGTTAGTTAGTTAGTTAGTTAGTTAGTTAGTTAGTTAGTTAGTTAGTTGGTTAGTTAGTTAGTTAGTTAGTTAGTTAGTTAGTTAGTTGGTTAGTTGGTTGGTTGGTTTATTGGTTGATTGATTAGTTGATTGAATTAATTAAATGATTAAATGAAACTGTTAAATTGGTGAATTAATTGAATTGAACTAAATGAAAGATTTGATTGAATTGATTAGATTGAATTAATTAAATTGGATTAATTAACTGGATTAATTGGATTAATTAATTGGATTAATTTACATTAATTAATTGAATTAATTGATTAAATTGAATTATTCATTGAATTAGTTAATTGATTAATTGAATTAATTTGTTGAATTGAATTATTTAGTTATTTTTTTGAATTTGTAAATTAATTGAATAGAATTAGTGTAGTTGAATTGAATTCAATAAATTAAAATTTTAACTAAGGAATTTAATCTTAGTTTGTTATTTAATTGAATTGAATTTAAATGAATTATTTTTTTTTTTTTAGTTAGTTAGTTAGTTAGTTGGAGAGAGTATTCCTATATATGTGTATGTGTTTCTTACCCTTCATGTAACAGGTGTTGAACTGTATTCTTGTTAGTGCAAGAACAAAGAACTGGTGTCAATTACAAGAACATCTGGTGCTTTGTTCAACTTACCCTATGTATAAACGTTATAATTTACAGACGACATCTTAACCTTTTAAGTTTAAATGTTAATTAAAGTTTCTTTGTCTATAACTCCCCCTCTTTTAAAATGATAATTAGTTTTAAAGAAAGAGTTGTAACAAAACCTTTGTCTCTCTCCCCTCTGTATAAAAGATAATTAATCTTTTTTCCCCAAGTCTTTCTCCCCTCAAGGATTCCCACGCCATTGTTCTTAGCGTTATAATTAGCAGTTGAGGCCTTACCCCTTTAGGCTTAAATGATAATTCCTTTGTGCGAGTGAGTCTTTTCAAACCCCTCTATTTCCCCTCTCTCCCTCCTTCTCTCCTTCTATCCCCTTTCTCATCCTCCGTCTTCTCTTATGCACTCCGTGCATTTCTTCTTCTAAGAAAATTTCCTATCTGGAAGGAACCAGCACCCCTTCTCCGAAGGGGTGCACTCACCCGGAACCTCGATTCCAGGCATACGGAGGCGGCACAGCCAGGCAACCAGAAATAGAGATACCTTCATGCAAACTATTTATTATTTATTTATTTATTTTTTTCCTTTTATTAGTTTTTTTTTTTTTTTATTATTTTTTATTTTTTTTATTTTTAATTTTTTTTCAAGTTTCCAGTTTCCAGGAAGTCACTTTCCAGTTCCAGGTTCCTGGAATCCTTCCAGGATTCCAGGATTTCCAGGATTCCAGCGGCATCCAATATGGATACTCAACTACTAATGTTATCAAAGACATTCCAACTCGCTGGAATAGTACACTTCATATGATGGAAAGAAGTATTGCTCAAAGAACCTCTTGCTTCGTACGCCAGTTCGTATTCCAAAGTTAACATTCTTATTAATGTGGAAAATGACATCATATCACACTGCATTAAGCTATTGAAACCATTTGAAGAAACTACCAAAAAAATCAGCGCCTCTACAGCTTCTGTCTCCGATGTAATACCATTAATCTCAACGCTAAGGAAGCATTTTGAATCATCTTCAAATGAAAATGATGACGGTTTAAAAAGAATGAAAGATGTAATTAAACTAGAGGTAGAAAAACGCTTTGGTTCTGTGGAAATTAATGATCTTCGTACTATTGCAACTTTCTTAGATTCCCGTTATAAAGCAAGTTTTTTTGTAACGATATTAGAACAAGTTAAAACGTTACTTTGTGTTGCAGTTGAAAAACTTCAATCCGAACAGTCTATTATTCGCCACCCATTAAAAGGAAAAAAAATCTACAGAACCAACACCTTCTACAAGTAAATCAATAACAGATTCACTGGAAGAATTTCTACAGTCCAGTAGTATGATGAAGAAACACACGCATTACCAAAAGATGTAGTGTAAATGATTGAAAACTATTATCAAGAAAAACGATTAGATTCAAATGATGATCCAGGTGGAAAGTTAAGCAAAATGTTTACCCACGCTTGATAAACTTGCAAAGGAAATGCTTCTTCCTCCAACTTATGTTCCAAGTTCGAGAGTATTTATCAATGCTGGGCTCTCAGCAGAAAAATTGATGTTTCCGAAGCCCAACCTTCCTATATTTGAATTTCAATACTGGTGTAAAAAGTATATAATCCATTGCAAAATCTCTTTTATTAAGGGCGAAGAGTTGGGAAGGAGTTGGTGGTGTGCATTTGAGTTGGGTCCCAGTCCCGTGCCCTGGTAACACAATTATATTAATAGATTGTTGCTAAATTTGAAATATATATATATATATATATATATATATATATATATATATATATATATATATATATATATATATATATATATATATATATATATACTATATATATATATATATATATATATATATATATATATAATATATATATGAATATATATATATATATAGATATGTATATAAATGTATATATATATATATATATATATATATATATATATAATATATATATATATATATATAGTTGTACACGTCCTTCGTTTGACTCTTCCATATTTTCCCAAATTTAGATGGAGTTTTATAAGCCTCTGGATTTTATCTTCCAAAGGAGTCATTATATATATATATATATTAAGCTGGGTTGAATTTTGGTGGGATAACCAAACATGGTCAAATTGGTGCTCCTTGGCTTCCCTGTAGTGGGACAAAAAATCATTTTGCATTTACTCAATGTCTAGGGGGCCCAACTTTAGTTTTTTTAAAAGGGTTTTGACATCGTTTTTTACTATTTTTAAGTTATGAATTTTATATGCTTTGTTCTTCAAAATTTGGTTTTAATACTAATTGAGAGCTATTTCTGTCTCATTTCAGATCCAGACTATTCGACGTTTGAGATAAGTCCTGTGGGTGCAGTGTTTATTACTATTATTGCAAGACGTATCATGGCATGTGCAACAAGGCATAAAGACAGGCATGCAATATTCGGTTATCCACAACCACTTGTCTAAAATCAGCTACCACTGGCTGAGGATGTTTTTAGAGCCTACAAGTTCCATCAAGTAGTCAACAAAGATGCCAGTGTTACTCATCTAGCAAAGTTAGTGGCAACAGAAGTTAAAGGCATATACAATAAAGCAGGCATTCCAACAATAGAATTTGAAAGTGTTATAGTGAAAGTGAAGAGACTAATAGTGAATGTCAATGATTTGATGAAATATTCAAGAAATAAACAATCTTCTCTAACATATCAAGATAAAATAAAATCATTTTCTCGTCTCTTCGACATTAGCGCGTGCAAGTGTGTTCATAATGGTATAGTTGAACGTAATCAATGTCAATGTCCCAATGAAAAGAAAATCCCTGTATTGGAATGGCAATTTTGGCTTGATCAAAACACTTCAAGACGCATGATAATAGGAAAGGTGGACAAGGAAAGAACAGAGAAAAACATGAAACTTCAGGAAAGGAAAAGGAAACGGTTGACATTTGAAAGTAAGATGAGACACAAAGATACGCAAAAATGTGTAAGTTCAGTTGAATTATCAGGCAGTGAGAGTGATGTGCTAGAAGAATCATTTTCCTTAGAATCAGAAGAAATGGAAGAATGTCACCCTCAAAATAGAAACCAGTATCCTGAGTTGTGTAAAGCATTAGAGAGGACAAATGTGAGCAATAGAGATGCATGTCTCATAGTTAATGCTGCCCTCAAGGACCTCGGACTTCTGTCACCAAAAAACGTTGTTGATCCAAGTAAGTTACAACGCCAAAGAAAATACTGGAGAGACAAACAGTCAGAGGAGCATTTGCTGCAACACAGAGGTATGGTCTGCATTGGTTTCGATGGAAAAATAGATGAAACACTTGTCGATACTGGAGGTGTGCGTAGAAAAGTTAGAGAAGAACATTACGTGCTAGTGTCATTTCCAGATGCATGTTACATCGATCACGTTAGTCCTAACTCAGGAAGATCTCGAGATGTATTTAATGAAATTCTGGGTATTATTGAACGAACAAGATCTACAGAGACTTTAAGAGCAGTGATTTGCGATGGAACTCCTGTGAATACGGGTAACAAGAATGGAATAATCACACTGTTGGAGTTACATCTTAAAAGACCACTTCAATGGCTCATATGCATGTTGCATTTTAATGAACTGCCACTCAGGAAGTTATTTAGTGTTGTTGATGGGAAGACAACTGGCCCATCGTCACATGAAGGACCTATAACCAAACTGCTCTCATTTGATCCTCAGACCAAACCCATCATTAATTTTCAACCAATTCCAGGCTCTGTAGTTGATGTTCCTGAAACAGTTACGAAAGATCTAAGTTCTGACCAGCTGTATTTACTAAAAATCTGTTTATTAATTCAGCAAGGGGTACAAAATGCAGATCATAATAATATGCGGTATTTGAAAACTGCACAGCCGGGTGCCTTAAGCCATGCAAGGTGGCTAACTAAAGCTAACAGACTGCTTCGATTGTACGTTTCAACAGAATCCGCATCTGATGATCTGAGGCGTTTGGTACGATTCGTACTGAACTTCTATGCCCCCATATGGTTCTATATCCGCTCCCATCCCTTCTGTCAAGATGGTGCAAAGAATTTTCACTTTATGGTATCACAGTATCAAAAACTTTCTCCTGAGGATCAGAACATCATTTCTCCAGTGCTCCTAAACAACTCCTATTTTTGTCATCCAGAAAACTTGTTGCTAGCTGGTGTTGCAGATGAACGGGAAACAATAAGAAGATTTTCATGTCAACAAATTCTTCAAGCAAGAAAGAAAATTTCCTCCACCAATGTGCAAGTTCGCTGCTTTGATAAAAGGCAGCTAAACGTCAATCTCAACGCCACTTCCTACATGGAACTGATAGACTGGGGGAGTACTCCTATCACCCCCCCACCTCTTCTTGATGATATTAGTGATGATATTTTGGTTAGTAATCAACAAATTCTCCTACCAAAGTATCCGTGTCATTCGGTCGATGTTGAAAGAAATGTCAAAGATGTTTCCGCTGTTTCTAGTAGGGTCGTTGGTCATACTTCTCGACATGGTGCAATACTACAAACCAAACATTCTCGAATCGAAATACCTTCAGTACAGACAAAATCTGATTTTCTATGAGATTTTGTACTATGCAGGTTGTTTAGCATGTAAGAATGTAAGGATATTTAAGCTATACTGTATATCTGGCTATATATATATATTTTTTTTTTTATATATTACAAATATAATATATATATATATATATATATATATATATATATATATATATATATATATATATATATATATATCCAGATATACATAAAAAGATTCAAGGTAAAGTTGGGGTATGAAAACAAATCTTGAAGAACTTACTTTTAACACATTTCAGTTTGTATCTGAAGTGAGCACCAAAATAAAGTTGTTTCAAATCTGACACATAACGTTTCGAATCTAATTTTCAACCAAGCAATATATATATATATATTTATATATATATATATATATATATATATATATATATATATATATATATATAGATATTTAACAACTTAATAATAATAATATATATATATATATATATATATATATATGTATATATAGATATATATATATATATATATATATATATATAAATATATATATATAATATATATATATATATAATAATAATAACCATATATATACTATATATATATATATGTATATATATAACTATATATATATATCAGCATCCGCATCCGCATCCGCGTTTTGCCCTGCGGATGTTGCGCGGATATTTACTGTCGCCGGATCAAGAAAATATTATAACTTAAATACTAAATATATATATGTATATATGTAATATAATATGTATATATATATATATATGTATGTATATATATATATATATAATATATATATATGCTATATATATATATAATAATATATATATATATATATATATATATACGTTTCAAATAAAGGAAAATGCATGGGTGTTTCCATATTGAAGTATTTACCATTTTCTTTTCGATAATTCAATCTTGAGGGGCTGATTGATACACGTTAAATATAGGTGAGAAAGAAAGGAGAAGGGGACAAGAAGGTTATTGGGGAGGGGGCGATCAGCCTTTATGATAAGTGCGATTTAAGACACCTAAATTTAAGTAAATAGTAATATTTATTCATATGTCAATGAGCAGAACTGTGTTTATAATATTGATTTTATCAGAAATTAATTCATTGCTGCAATATATATATATATATATATATATATATATATATATATATATATATATATATATATATATATATATATATATATATATATATATATATATATATAATTTAGTGATGCGATAACATCCGCATCCGCACCCATCCGCATTATTAAGATCACATCCACGCATCCGCATCGCGCTGCCCTCCGGATGTTGCGCGGATGTTTTTTTTTCTAACCTTATAAAACTTATCCAATAACAGGAATATTTGGATGAATCTGAAAAATTCAAAATAAAAAATGTAAATGAGTTAAAGACAATTCAAAAACGGCTTGATATTCCATATCTTACTGTTATCAAAGACGTTCCAACTCGCTGGAATAGTACACTTCATATGATGGAAAGAAGTATTGCTCAAAGAACTTCTTGCTTCGTACGCCAGTTCATATTCCAAAGTTAACAATCTTATTAATTTGGAAAATGACATCATATCACACTGCATTAAGCTATTGAAACCATTTGAAGAAACTACCAAAAAAATCAGCGCCTCTACAGCTTCTGTCTCTTATGTAATACCATTAATCTCAACGCTAAGGAAGCATTTTGAACCATCTTCAAATGAAAATGATGACAGTTTAAAAAGAATGAAAGATGTAATTAAACTAGAGGTAGAAAAACGCTTTGGTTCTGTGGAAATTAATGACCTTCATACTATTGCAACTTACTTAGATTCCCGTTATAAAGCAAGTTTTTTTTGTAACGATATTAGAACAAGTTAAATCGTTACTTTGTGTTGCAGTTGAAAAACTTCAATCCGAACAGTCTATTAATTCGCCACCCATTAAAAGGAAAAAAACGAAATCTACAGAACCAACACCTTCTACAAGTAAATCAATAACAGATTCACTGGAAGAATTTCTACAGTTCAGTAGTGATGAAGAAACACACGCATTACCAAAAGATGTAGTGCAAATGATTGAAAACTATCACCAAGAAAAACGATTAGATTCAAATGATGATCCAATCAGTTGGTTTAAAGTTAAGCAAAATGATAAAGAATTTTATAATAAAAATACTTAAGATGAAAATGTAAATGAGTTAAAGACAA
>JABUQX010115965.1:12500-15000 GCA_015478945.1 Trachelipus rathkii | reverse complement strand
ACGAAGTATGGTTTCTTTCCGATTTTAGCGGAAATAAAACGGAAATTGAATTTCATAACAGAACTTGACTAAAAAAGAGTATAAAGAATATATTGTGGAGACATTGGGTTTGGTGTTGTCAGGGGGAAAGAAGGGAAACCAAGAGGAAGAATAACAAAAAGTTTGACCTTTCTATTTTACCCTTTGTTTGTTTATTTTATTCCACCCCTTTTATTTTCGTTGTTTTCAATTCTCTCTCTTGTTATTAATATTCTATTTTTATATTTCCCCTCTTTCTTTTAAATCCCCTTTTTTATATTTGTTCTTTCATTATTTCTTAAGTTTCATTTAACTTCGACTATTTTTTTTTTCTTGCTTCTTCTTCTCCCTTCTTCTTTTCCCTTTAGTAATTGGTTTATAATCTCTTTTAGTTAAATATATACTTTCTTTAGTTGCTTTTATATATATATATATATATATATATATATATATATATATATATATATATATATATATATATATATATATATATATATATATATATATCCTTATATATATATATATATATATATATATATATATATATATATAATTTCTCTCTCTCTCTCTCTCTCTCTCTCTATATATATATATATATATATATATATATATATATATATATATATATATATATATATATATATATATATATATACTCTTATATATATATATATATATATATATATATATATATATATATATATATATATATATATATATATATATATATATATCATACCTGCCTATATATATATATATACTCTATATATATATATATAGTCTCTTAAAAATTGGTGAATAATCAAGTTAATCTAATTGATATATTTCCTCCTCCTTGATAATAACAATATATATAATAATAATTTATTTATTATATTTATTTAATTTGTTTATATGATTTCTTAAAATATATTTATTTTTGGTCCTCGATTTTTATGTATTTTATTTTATTTTATTCCTTTTCTTGTTTCATTCTGTTCTTTAAATGTTTTATTGTTATTATATATATATTATTTGGTTATTGTTTAATGCAATAATTTTAATTTTAATTTAAATATGCACGTTATATTTTTATATATATATATATATATATATATATATATATATATATATATATATATATATATATATATATATATATATATATATATATATATATATATATATACCAGGCGCTCTAGAAAATACTTTTGCAAATTTTTCAAGTTAAAATAGGCCTGTAAGAAATTAATATATCCAAGGCGATAACTTATGGGGCCAATGGGTAGCCTTCACACTTTAAGCTTATACGCTGCTTTTGTCCGTTGCATTTTAAATGACAATGAAATGGGGTGATAAACAAGACCATGCTTTTGTTATAACTTTATAAATAAGTGTGGCATAGAAAAGAGTACCATTTTCAAGACTCAGCAACCACTAGGTATGAGCCGAACATTTGTGTATCGTGGTATAAATTTATACGAAGACGCTGATGCTGTTAAAGATCGCCATAGATACGATAGGCCACGTTCTTTTGGCAGTTACCCCCGGTGAAATTTCTCGTCGAGAAGTACTGTTCAGAATTCCTGGAACCTTATATAATGCCAGGTGGAGGGCTTAAACAATTTACTCCTTCAAAATTTTTATTTTCCGAGGGGTCAATGTCTTGTCCTCTTCTATGTACTCAATAGAACAATAGATGTGCAATATTTCATGTACTTTTTTATGCGAAGGCGTGGGTTCGTTTCCCTGTTGCAATAGAATCTCCTTCAGAATTTGAAATTCTTTTCTGATCTTCATTTGTAACAGACGATAATGAACATATCGGCCAAGCAGCTTTGCAAAACCTTTGTAACCATTTGTGGTTTTTTTTCATGATAAACAAAGGTTTTAGTAGTATTCTTTAATGCCAACGTTCCAGTTGAAAATAAGTAAATCGAAAATTGTTCATTCATATTTCAGTAATGAGAGCTGTGGTTATAATATTGATCTGTACTGAGAATTGCACATATTAATCTACCAAATATAGAACATTAGTCTAAAATTTATAAATACTACTTTACATTGGTTCTAAATTTTAATTTTTTTTTCTTTTTATAAAATTTTTGTCACTGTGTATTCTACGAGCATTTTAACAGGGTTTTTTTTCTTTACTTTTTAAAGTCATTATGCAATTTCATCTGTAAAGTCTAGTATGAACCCTTTTCGGAATTTTATTACTAGGCGTTTATATAATAGCGTGTCCCGTCGTAGTTCTGTTAATAAAACTCAGCGGTCGCATTCCTTACACCCCTGGATCGAATCATGATCGGTTGGGAAGTAAAACGAAGTTTTGTGCTCTGTGGGCTAATCGCCTGCACAGCTTAAATAATTTGATTACTGAAATCAATGTTATGATTAAAAAGAAGTTGGCGAATCATGATAAAGGTTTTATGATCTTCAAGGAGTAACAGGAATCAAGAAATTGTTTATAGATGGTTTTATCTTTACGGGAACTTTTTTT
>JABUQX010115965.1:2500-5000 GCA_015478945.1 Trachelipus rathkii | reverse complement strand
AAGATTATAATGAAATTGCCTTATAAAATGAGAGATGGTTGGAGAAAAAGAATTCAGCAAATTCAGAAAGAAAAACGAATGGAAAATTTTAATGATCTTGCAGAGTTTGTTCGTCAACAATCCGATTTATTGAATTTACCATTATATGGCAACATAACAGAAATAAAAGAAGAAAGGATACCAAAGAAGGCTTCCAGTGAAAGTAAAAAGGTATTTTTTACAACAACCGAAAAACCTGATCCCAAAAATGTGCCATGCATAGTTTGCAAGAAATCAAATCACAACATACATAACTGTTATTTCTTTAAAGGAAGGTCATATGATGACAAAATAAAATTTATTCGTGATAAGAAACTTTGCTTTAAGTGTTTGATTCCCTTTCATACAAGCAAAAAATGTAATAAAGAAATTAAATGTAGTGTTTGCAAGAAAAATCATGCAACTGTTATGCACAAAGAAACTATTGAAATTAAAAAACAATCTAAGGTTGAAACTCCGTCCAATGAAAGAAGAGACGTAAAAATTGTAAATAACAATCAATCAGAAGATGTTGCTGAAACGGAAAAAAATGACTACGAAAAGAACACAAACCAAACAGTTGCTTATGTTGGCAACAAAGAAAGAGTTATACATCCTGCTGTTCCTGTTAAGGTGAAGGTTTTAGGTAGTAATACAACAGTATTCACATATTTAGGAATGGATCCATACTGTACTGATGTATACATGAGTGAAAATCTGTTTAAAAAACTAAATTTAAAAGGAAAATCAATAGACGTTTTCATGACGACCATGCACCATAAAAACGTACCAACAAAAACTATAGTTGTTAACAACCTTGAAATTTCCGATTTAGATGAAAACGAAAAGGCAACAATACCTGTAACATATTGCAGAAAAGGAGAATGGCTTTTCGAAAGAAATGATTCACCTAATCCTAGAGATATCGAAAATCTTGAATTTTGTAAGAGTTTACCATTTAATTTCATTGATGAAGAAATTGGAATTTTAGTAGGCTTAAATCAACCTCATATTATAAAACCATTACAAGTTATAAGCGGAGAAGATGAAAAGGGACCTTACGTAACTCTTCATAAATTTGGCTATGCTTTAAATTCACCCTCAAATTCCGAAATGACTCTCCATTGAAGATATAAGATGGAAAACTAAAACTGAAAGTAGTATAAAGAAACAAGCTGAACTGCTTTTTGGAGAAGCAAAGCAGAGCATTGAGAAGAAATTTTACGTTAATTGGATTAATTCTTTTACCTTTCCTTACAAGGCATTAATATTGAAAAAAACCTGTCTGGTATCTTTAAACAGTATGGCTGTGATAACTGTAATAAAAATAGAATCAAATGGTACCAAATTGGAAGTATATTTGTACCAAATAAAACTTGAACTGGATCTTATTCTAAACACGATATATTTTTGGTCAGATAGTGCTACAGTCATTAAATACATTGAGAATGAAGGAAGATTCCGAAGATCTATTCCAAACAGAGCTTTTCATATAAGCTTATACGCAAATGCAAAAAGTTGGCATGGTTTCCCATTAAAGTTTAACCTTGCAGATGGAGTTTTCAGAGGTGTGATCGCCCCTTATATGATTAAATCACCTTTATGGTCTTATGAACCTAAATTCATTTGGAAGGATCAAGCACACTGTTTCAATCTGCAAATTTCTGGTGAGATTAAGAAAAATGAACCTGAAATGACCAAACCAAAAATTATGTCTATATCTGCGAAAGAAAATGTGCTAACCGCTACGCTTTTGAAATATTCTTCAAGTTGGACCGGAACCAAAGTGCATGTAGCTTCGTTCATTCAAGTAGAACGTGGAATATATAAAAGGGATTGGTCTCAGATGTCGTTTTCGATTGAGGAATTGAAAAGTGCAAAAATCACCATGTGGAAATATGTTAATGTCTTCTTTTCATTTGTAGATGTGCAACTACAGATTTCCTTTTTATTTGTAAACTTACAAATGCAGTCTGGCAACGTAATTTCATGGATCAAAAAACTTGGAAAATTGAATCCATTTTGGGATGCTTATGGAATTCGGCGAAGATGGAAGCAAGTATAGCAACTGGTCAGCCTTTTTCGAACAGAAATGGACAGCAATCAGAAGAAGCAGAACTTCAACCAGATGTGTGAAAATTGTTAAAATAAAATTATATTATTATATGTTATTATTTTGTACTTAATAAAAGCAAACAATATTTTGAAATGTAGCTTATTGTAAAATGTAATAAAATATCGTTCATACCTTAGGTATCACCGATTATTTTCGGGGCTGGTGTAAAGTCCTAATTATAGTTGTTGTTTTTCTGTAAATATGTTCAAAATTGTTTATGAGTTTAACTAAAAAGATTGAGGTCGTTTAGTAATCTTTAATACCTGAAGCGGTGTAATTATAATTAAAAGGCATTCTGTTTTGAACTGTTGTTGTGCGGGGCTGGTAAAGTAAATAATGTGACAAAAACAAACTTTTATTGAATCC
>JABUQX010115964.1:15000-39635 GCA_015478945.1 Trachelipus rathkii | reverse complement strand
TGGTATTTTAAATATCGGAAAAATATTTGTATGCGACTGTATTCTGGAGTTTTTAATCTGTTAATTGTGACCCCATTTATAGTTAACCTGTAGTAAAATAAACACTTAACCGCTATTATAAAGAAACTCAAGAGCTTTCTTCTGTTTAAATATTTTCGGCAGATAGACTGAAGAATGATGGTTTGACGCCTTTTGCTTGGTGTTCACTGTCTTAGTATGAGCAGCTACGGGCCCCGCCTTTGACCCTCACTTTAATTGCAGTAACTACTAGCAATCTGAAGGATCAAAGGAAAACTGCTAAATAAGCAGCCGGACCTGTCAAAAGCTGAAGGTTTTTTTTTTTTTTACATTGCACGATATTCAATCTTTCCCCTTTGATCACACTTCTAGTTAGCTCGACAATTATACTCTCCTTCTTAGCTCTTGACAGACAGTAAAAAGTACTTGCTGCTTTCTTTTTTTCGATGGAAGTACAGAGGAAGCCACTCACATAATTGCAGATACACTTCGGACGACTCACCCGAGTTTGCAATCTTTTTCCTTTAAGCATTATTCAATTATCCTGTTTTATCCAAATTGTAACACTACAAAAGCACTAAAAAAAGGTTTAATCCGCTCAATCAGCAATATCAATAAAACTTAGTAAATTTAGGCAATAAGTATAATAATGATAATAATAATAAAGAATAAATAATTATAATAAGTGATAAGAATCATAATAATAATATAATAATAATATAATAATAATAATCAATAATAACATAATAATAATTAATAACTAATCAATAATAATAATAATAATAATAATAATAATAATAATAATAAAATCAATATAATATTATAATAATGAATAATAATAATGAATAATAATAATAACAGATAATAATAAAAAATAATAATAACAAATAATAATAATAATTAATAATATATTAGTAATAATAATAATAATAGAGAAATAGATAAAATAAAATAGATAATAATAATAAATAATAATAATAATAATAATAAAATAATAGTTTCAAATTATTGATATATAATCAAGATTATTAAATTAATACCTATAATAAATAATGAAATTATATATATATATATATTATATATATATATTATATATATATATAATATTTATATATATATATAATTATATATATATATACTAATAATATATATATAAATATATATATATATTATAATATATATATATATATAATCTAATTATTATATATATAATTATTAATACTATATATATAGAATCCTTAGATATCTTACTCATATATATAAGCGCAAAAATATTTAGATAGACGGCGAGCGCGCAATATATTAGATATTAGAGCCGAAATTTGCGCTTTCTTCGCTGCCTCTTAAATAATAGTGCATGAGCGCAAACGGCAAAAGCGCAAATCTTTAGAAATATTCGCTCGAAACGGCTCAAACAAAAGAGTTTATTAACTTTTAATTAAATATTACAATTGCGCTTTTGCGCTTTAATTTGCGCTTATGCCCACCTCGATATATATATACTATTATATATTATATATTCATATATATATATATATATATATATATATACTACTATATATACTAGTATATATATATACCTAGTCAATATACATTATATTAAATCTATATATGTATAATATTATGGTCACTTATATATAACCTAAGTATATAATACTATTTATATATCTATCGATATATATATATATATATATATTATATAACATATATATATATAATTATATTATTATATATTATTAATATATATATATATTATATATTAGATAGTATAATACTATATATATATATATATACAATATATATATATATATATAGCATAACTGCCCGCTAATATAACCTTATAGTAATTAGTTATATATATACAGTATATATACTATTATATACTATAATATATAATAAATAACTATATATATATATAACATATATTATATTATATTATATAAGTATAAAAGTTTTTCATATTATATATATAATATAATATATAATATATATATTATATATAATATATTATAATATATAATAAAAAAATAATAAAATATATATATATATATAAAAATAAATATATATATAGTATAATATATATATATATACGTTATATAATATATATATATATATATAAAGTATATATATAAATATATATATATATAAGATAATTATATATATTATTATATAAATATATATTATATATACAGGGTGTCCGAGAATTATCCTGACAATTCTGAATAGCATAAATATTATTATGAACAAACTAAGGAGTTTGTTCACATAAAGTGACAATGTTACAAAAAGTATTCCATATGAGGCCACCAATTAGTGATTTCTCAGTCGATATTCCATTAATTCTGTCTTGTGCCACCGAGCGATTTTTACATAATTTTCTTGAAGAGCTGCTGAGATTCTTGCATTTAAATCAGCAAGTCTGCCACCCTGAGTTGTACAAAACACATCTTTGACGAATGTCCGAAGGAAAAATCTCGCATAGATTGGGATGTCGGGAAATCTAAGCGCGACCAACGGAATTACACCACGTGGGCTCGGCGCGTGGAGGTCTAATACCTTGGCTGTCTAGAATCTAGATTTCCGACATCACACAACTAAGATTTTTTTGGCGATTCGTCAAAGTATTTTGTACAAAACACACACACACACACACACACACACACACACACACACACACACACACAACACACACACACACCACACACACAAATACCTTGACACACACACACACCCATCACAGCACACACACACACACCACACCACACACACACACAAACACACACATATAATATATATATATATTATATATGATAATAATATTATATATATATATATATATATATATATATATACGTATATATCATCAGTGCGACTCCAGTACTTTTTACATACTCGTGCTCTCTCTACTCTGTCTGGGTCTGCTGTCGTCTTTCTGTCTGGTCTGGTGCTGTCTCTCTCTCATCTCTCTCTCTCTCTTCTATATATATGATATATATATATTATATATTATACTAGTATATATAAGGGTACGAAGTATATTATACTATCTATATCCGATAAATATATATATAATAGTACTAATATATATATATATATAACATATATTTTATATATATATATATATATAGATATATATATATATATATATAATATATAAATATAATATATATATATATATATCTATATATACTATATTAATGGGTTAAAAGCGTATTTAATACTGGGTTTATTCTATGATTTTCGTTTTTATTCTGCACAATCTTTTATACTAATCTATATAAAAAATGTTCAATTAAAATAAGAAAGATTTTATCGTAAACATTATAAATTGCAAAAACAGCATCTTTCTATAATGTTAATCGTGCTGAGCAAGAGTAGCACGAGTGCAGGAGAGTAGTATCATATACTACTAATATATATATATATATATATAATTATATATAATTATATAATATATTATAATCATATATATGATATATATATATTATATAATATATATATATATAATATATATAGGTAATATATAATATATATTATATCATTATATATATATATATATATATATATATATATATATAAATAAAAGATATACTATATATATAAAATATAACCAAATACACTATATATTTAATTATAGTATACTTATATATACTATATATATCAGCGGTGGCGGCAAGCCCAAAATCAAAACAAATTTGAAATAAATTCAGTAGAAAGGTCAATTTAAAAGGTCGACATTGCCTGGAAACACGTCCGTCTCTGAAAATGTTCAAGTCAAAGGGAGTTGTGAAAATGATAAAAGAGAGGAAGAGAGTGTGAAAGAATTTGTGATGAGATATGAAAATCGCGAGAAAGACACAGAGAGAGCGAGAGAGGGAAGAGGAGAGAGGAAGAGAGAGAGAGAGGAGAGAGAGGGAAGAGAAGAGAGAGAGACAGAAGAGAGACCGCGCACGAGAGAGGAGAGAGATGTATAGTTTTTGATTGAAGATGTTGGCAAGATTGGTTTCGATTAAAAAAGATGAAGAAAATGAAAATGAAAATTGAGGAAAGATTAGAAAACAACATTGTTTTCTCTGCCAAAATTTTTAATTCGATAAAGAATGTCAGAGCAAACTATGCTCAATGCAACCCTCCTATCACGAGCTAATGCTGACTATTTGGGATTTGCAACGTCAGTATGAAAATTGAAAGGTAATTGGAGGGTGTAAGTCGTCGACATTGCAAGAGAAGGTTCATCTCTCTCTCTCTCTTCTCTCTCTCTCTTCTGTCTCTTCTCTCATTCCGATCACGTTCTCTCTACGTTCTCATCTTCATCTCTCTTCTTCTGATAAATCTAACTCTGGTTATATCTATCATATCTCCTTAAAACGTACCAAAAGAGTTGATATGATAGGAAAGACACGCCTGCAACATCGAAATACTCACTGCTTTTTAGTTTTAAAAGGAATGAATGCGTGGAGTCCAATAAAACAGCTGCTATAAAACAAGCAGAAAAGGCAAGATCAACGACGAGAAGAAACCCAGATTATCGTTTCAGAACCTTGTATGGAATATGCCAAACAGACCAGGCGGTCGGTTTACTCCACAACTTCTTCCTTAAAAAAAGGTTTAGACGTCTAGGGTTATTTCACTCTTATCAACTACACTCCTGCATCTCTCTCCTCCTCTCCATCTCTCTTCTCTCTCTCTCTCTCTTCTCTATCTCTCGTCTCTCTCTTCTCTCTCTCTCTCTCTTCTCTCTTTCTCTCTTCTCTCTTGAAAAGATCAGAGGTATACTTGCATCAATGCCACCTCCTATCACGACCAGTTTAATGCTTCTATTGGGTTGGAAAATGTCTATTCCAGAATGACCCGGAAGTATTAGAAGGGTGAAGTGCGGTCGCATCATTGCACAAGGAGAAGGTCATACCTCTTCTCGCTCTCTCTCTCTCTCTACTCCTCTCTCTCTCTCTCTCCTCTCTCTCTCTCTCTCTCTCTCTCCTCTCTCTCTCTCTCTCCTCTCTCTCTTCTCTTTAAACGTACCAAAAGACTCTTTGATGTAGGGAAAGAACGGCTGCAAACACCACTGTTAATAGTTTCTAAAAGAGGGCATGAATGGCGGATGTCTGACAACAGCTGCTACAGAACGGCCGAAAAGAAATCAAAGAGAAGGCCCCAGATGCTTCAACGATGTATGGAGTAATGCCAACACTATCTGTTGTTGGTTCCACTTCTCATAAACTCTCTCCTTAAAATGAGAGTCTAGATTTTTTTGCCTTATCTACTTCCTTATCCACTAAGAAATCTCCTCTCTCTCTCTCTCTCTCTGTCTCTCTCTCTCTCCTCCTCACTCTCTCTCTCCCCTCTCCTCTTCTCTCTCTCTCGTCTGTTTACTACCTGTTGAATTGTTTGCGGCCACTTTCGGGCTGATACCCGTAATATAAATTAATCACCTTGCTATCTGCTCTTTTAGAACTGAACATACCAGATTTCATATCTCCTCACTCGGAGATAAGGCTCCTGCGACACGCCTTTCAGCACAATCTCATCCTTTCTTAATCCAAAACTCTATTACCTCAAACTTAACCGCTATTTATGACTGAAGAACGCAAGGGAGAAGTAGATTGCCTTTTGAGTAAGTAGGCTCCTCTAGAGGAGTTAGGGATGGGGAAGCAGGAAAATTAATTTCAATGGGGGAGGGATAGCCACGGTTTTACAGAATTTTGAGTAGTTCATCTTTTAATTTAACATAAGTCGGTGGTGTAGAAAGGGAAGTGATAAGAAAAAATGACTGTAAGGTGGCAATTAGATAAGATCGGCACTCAAAAATCTTCTTATTAAGCGTATAAATTAATGAAGGGGTAGAGATTGAGTTGAAAAATTTTAATTAGGAAAGTAAATTCTTTATGAAGGTCTTCGAAATTAGAATGTTTAGATGGAATGGCTCTAAAAGACTTAAAGGTTATTATATAACTATCACATTGTTAAAGATAATGGTATGTTGACTGTGGAAAATTTTGTGACAATATTGAAAATAACTTGGTCAGGCAGTGATAGGGGGCGGTCAAATTCTTAAATAAGTTTATTAAACGATATGATTCATGAGTATATTTGATACCATAATGTAGATAATATACATTGGAAATTACTTACAAATAAGTTATCAAAAATTTTTAATTTGGCCGGAGATCGGGAGAAATTCTTCCTTATTTGATTTTCTAAACGTTTTGACGGATTTTTATTTTATTTCGTATCATTAATTTGTGCTGGAAATTCCCTTTTAGAGGTTATTGGTTGTATAATCTTTTCGGTCAAAATTTTAAATCTGATAAAGTAATAGGGAGTCAATAGTCTTTACATCGTTTAAAAAACTAATATGCAAAGTAGTTTATCTCAAAGAAGACCCTCTACCTTCTACCCTTGCGTTCTTCAGTCATATATAAATTCTCCTGTGGTGCTGCACGGTACTTCTGTTCTGGTAGCACTCAGCGTCAACCTCCTCAGGCTGCAATGAGCATAGAGGTTGCACGGCTAGAAACCGGATACATATTTACATCCCATCCCTTACCCAGCACTAAGGAAAAAATAGTTCGTTTCCCTAAAAACTCGATCCCCATAAGTCTACTCTTCACTTAACAATTCTTTCACAAAACCAACCCAACAACCTAATTCTGAACAAAATTCTTTAGCAATCAATTATATAACCAATCTTAACCCATCACTTAATAATGATAGCGCGGTCCGTTTCACCTGCAACTATTCTAGTTATAAATTTTGTGAATTCCAATGGGTGTAACTTAATTATAAACTTTCATAAGAAGTCGTTACCTACCAAGTTAACTTAAGTATTATGGTTACCCACGTGTTTTTCCCTGAAAGGGAATATTACTTTTTTAAAGCCAGTAAGCTGTTACAGATATATTATATATAATAACCTACTCATTTATTCATATTATACTAACTTATAAACAACGACCTAATTAAGTAAACATATATATTATCTATTTAATACTATATATATATACTAGTATATGTTTATTTGATTAACAACTCCGGCATTCTAGAACGTTGAGCCGTAAAGATTCAAACGATGGTATTGTAAGATTAACATAAGTCAAACATAAAATTAAATAAAACTGCTTTTCTGATTTCTAAATTGTACTTCATTTAAACCTTGCTCAAACATTGTACACAATTGCAAATTACTATTATTAGAAGAAAACAGTGGTCCCTGAAATACCTCATTATGAAGGAAGACAGGTGACCTGTTTTACTCATCAACTTGGCACGGATCATCCGGAATAAGGTCACCTCTAACAGATGTCGTTCACACCATCAAGAAGAATAATTGTTTCACAATTCTGTATGAGTAACACAAATCACTAGTCTTAATTAATTTATACCTTGTTAAAAGTTTTATTTTGTAACCTGAATATCAGAAGGTTAAACTTACCATTTTTTTGTTTACTGATGAAGACCAATACCGAGTCGAAAGACAATACAACTTTTCTTGAAAGAAGAATTTATTCCTTCAACCAGGTCTAACGTCAATTAGTATTCCCCGCAACCTCTGCCGCGTACCAAATATCTTTTAGTAGATACTTTAAGCTCCATAAACAACTAGCACCTCTAAGCGCCTATTAACTCATTCTTGTAGGATCCCTTTCTTTAATGCCATATTAATCGTTACTGTCTTCGAACACAAGTAGACAACATGATCCATGCTCTTCGAGCACCTCACAAGAAAACGCAGATATGCGAAGGACTCATTCGTATCTCCTCTCAACTGATTTCTGGCATCTTGCGTTATTTCCATCATGCGATCGCTCAGCCGATAGATTTCTGCCGGTTGTGACAGAAAGCTTTGTGGCTATATATAAAACTACTAAACTTACGGCCTTCACTCTATCATTTAAAGATTTAATATGAAACAACCCTTGAAAATGTCTGAGAACCTTCGATTGATCATACTCTGAGATATCCCTTTAATGATTGAGAACCAGATAAGGACTTACCGATACCTACGGTAACCTTCTATTTGTATCCTAAAAGATATTCAAACATACAGCTTCAACTCACATACGACAGATAACACTAATGGTTTCAAATAAAAAGCCTTTAAGGTGAAACCTAAGATTACCGCACCTTTCACAGGTATGCAACCTATTACCGATACCTTTAACATGAATTACACATCCTGACTTATTCACATGACCTACGCACCGAGAATTGACCCATTTCATCTATGGGAAACCCTAGATGACACTCTAGGCGTAATCTACCTAACGAGTTATCCTCATATCAGTGATATATTTCTTCACGATAACAGGCGTAGTGCCGCCAGCAACAGAAAGAGAAACTTCGTATATCACACACAGATAAAAATCGTAGGTTACTTTCGTTATACGAATAATTTAGCTCTACAAGTTATCCCGAAACGACCTGTTAGCGAAAGTCAGTATTGCACTCCAATAGTGAAAAAATAAGCACTTTACGATTTAAATAACGATCTCTTGCACACAAAAAAGTACGAGCAAAAAAACAACAAGGCTCCAATTCAAACACAGAGTTACTTCTTTACTCGGTTATATCTATTTTTATACACTCCCGGTGGGGCGGCGGATGCCCTCCAATAGTCTAGTGGAGGCATTAAAAAGAAGGAGACAAATGAAGTAAAAAAAAGACATATTCTACTAACGCTCCTGGAGTAATTCTTCCTATATGCCAAGACAATTGGGCTGGAGGGATTTTAACTTTTTATTCCGAATCAGATTCAGAAGAGTACTCTCTTGAAGACGTGCTCTTGCAGCTACAGCTGCTTTTCGACTAGGTCTTGAAGGCTTAGCTGTTAAGATCGACGTTGGGCTAGAAGATGTCGTAGAGGTAGATGGAACTGATGATGGAGGGGTTCGTTTTTTGAGAGTTCCAGCTGTGAGTTAAGGATAGGTCCAGAGGCTATAAGTGCTTTATTGAATGATGATTTTGTCCTCCTGAAAAATCATCGAAGACTGAGTTAACGATTCGCAAAATCTCCAAACTGTCACTTAATTATGACGCATGCCAGCTGCCAAAAAGGACGCCTCCTTGACAGGACTTACGTACGATATAAACCACATCTTACTTGACCAAGTTATTCCATGCCAGGTTCTTGTTAAAAAAAGGAATTCCCCTTTTTCTACCTATTTCGCGGAGACTTACAGATATTCTTCATACCTCTGCGGTCCGAAATTCTTCAAAAAGTGTCTGAGGTGATCGAAGAGATTTGATCAAAGGCATTTTCTATTACGGTGTTAAATGGTTTGAGCAACGTTCTCATTTCTCCACACCATGCTTGTTTTTGAACTGAGGCTTAAAAAACAATTAGGCGTGAGAGGAATTACATCCTGAGAACTTGACGTGTAGGTGAGAGGTCTCGAGTTTATGGCATCCGAAATTTCCGCAAGAATTGTTAAGAATTGAAAATATTCAATGGAGGATCGTCCGATGGTTTTCACGAGACAATCCTTTACCACTCTCAAGAGTCTCTCCCATAGGCTACCGGTCCAGGGACTGTATAAAGGGATTCTTCGATGTATGATGTGATTTTTACGGAGGAACTCCTGCCCATTTTCCGAGATGACAAATGATTCAAATGATTCGACTCCCTGAACAAAGGATTTTGCATTGTCGCTATACACAACGTCCGGTACTCCAAAGCGACTGACGAAACGTTTGAATGATTGGACGAATGACTCAGACGACATATCTGCTATCAAATCCAAATATACAGCACGCACATTTAAGCATGTGTATATGATGATGAACATTTTTTGGGCCTGTGGAGAGCCTTTCACCTTCACCCACCAATGCTTGGTGAAGTCCACTCCTACATGTTGGAAAGGGCGGAATAGTTCCACTTGAGCCCTCGTAAAGTTGGTAAAGCGAGGATATTTAAATGCAAAGTTGTTGTACCTCTTGCATATGATACAGTCAGTAAGAACCCTTTTGATGGTAGCTCTGGCTGCGGTGATCCAAAAACCTCTAAGACGGATGTTTGTCAAAGTGGCTTGAATTCCCAAATGTTTGCACTCATAGTGAGCATTTCTGATGAAAAGAAGAGTGAAATGATGACTTTTTCCCAAGAGGATGGGGTTTAGCACATCAAAATCATAGTAGTTGGATCGAGCAAGTCTTCCCTTGCTTCTTATAAGATGTTGATCATCAAGAAACAAGTTAAGATGATTGACCAGATCAGGTGGTGGTTCGTTCAACGAAGGATTAGCTCTTGCTCTTCTTAGAAAAGCAAGTTCTTTAGGGAAGGACTCTTCCTGCATCCTCCTTAGGCAATACAATCGTGCCATTGATTCACAATCAATGTTTATTTTTCGTGTGATTGCTGAAAACTTAAAAAGGAGAGAGCATACTCTTAATAGAGCGTGAAGATTGGAGAACTTTTCAAACTTGATCACAGGTGGTAGTACAGCTTGATTTGTAGTCAGAAGCACAAGAGAAGGATTGCTTGTGCTATTTTCCCACTCTGTTTCAGGCCAATAAATGGGGGCCGATGACAACCATTCAGGACCTTGTTTCCAAAATGAAAGGGATTTCCCAAATTCAGTAGTTGTCAGACCTCTGGTGAGCAGATCTGCAGGATTTTCTTCAGATCTTACGAAATGAAATTTGGGAATCAATTGCTGATTTTCTCTAAGAGAAGATATCATTTTTTGAATATCCTGAATCCTGTTTTTGACGAAAACGCTCTTGTTCTTTTTTCCTCCTTTAAGAATCCACTGCAAAGTAATTTGCGAATCAGAAAAGATGTTTAAAGTATTGAATTTTGAGTTAGGAAAGCCATCAAGGACCTGAGGTAGACACTTGAAGGCTAGAAACACCGACAAAAGCTCTAAGCATGGTAAAGTCTTTCCTTTTAAGGGGGAAACTTTTCCCTTAGACCAGAGAATGCTTGGTTCTTTGGCTGAAGAGGAAACATAGACCACAAAGCCATAGCAGGTAGAGCTGGCATCACAGAAGATGTGAAGAGACAGGTCGGAACTTTCTGTCTCGAAGCAGGACCTATCGAAAGAGATATCCTTCAATAAGTTTAAATCAGAACTCAGCTTCTCCCATGAGGTCCTCAACTCCTCGTCAATTTCGTCGTCCCACCCCATCTCTTGTTCCCATGTTTTCCGCATGAGAAGACGGCCTCTGATGGTAACAGGAAGGAACAGGGAAAATGGGTCAAAGACCTTGGCAATTTGAGAGAGAAGCTGACGTTTTGTTTTGGTTGTTAAAGAAATATCAAAGTCACTCAGTCTGATAGAATCTGAAGCAGTATCGAAAAGATATCCCAGAACCCTTTCTTCCGGATTTTGGTGTGATGATTGTTTTCCCTCAGACTCTAGGAGTGTTCTAAGTTCAGGACTATTTGTGCTCCAAGAGCACAAATCAAAACCACCCTCGCTCATGCGAGTTGTAGTCTGATAAAATATGTCTGTTACAGTGTTGATCGAAGAATGAGAGAAGATAAAGTTGTCCATATAAAAATTGTGCTCCAGTAATGAAGAACAAAGATCAGGTGGATACTTTTTCGCGTGGTGTCGTATAACAGCACCTAGTATATAGGGGCTGACTGCTAGACCAAAAATTATGGATGTATATCGAAAGGTGTTCAGAACACCATTTTCTTCCCAGAAGAAGCAGAACCTATTACGATCCTCCTCCTTCTTCAGTCTAATTTGTAAAAAAGCCTTCGATATGTCTGCCAGCACTACATACTTATTGGTTCTAAATTGTAAAAGCAGTCTAAACAAAGAAGCCATCAGATCTAAACCGGGGTAGCAAGCCTGGTTAAGAGATGGACTATTCCCGACCCGAAGGCTGCAGTTGAAGACCGGCCTCACTTTGGTTGTCACCTGCTCGGCAGTCTTCACTACAGGGCGATGTGGTATCCATATGTGCTTATGAAAGTCTCTCGGAGACACCTGTATACGCTCGATGATTCCATCGGTGAGATACTGACGAAAAATGTCCCCATAAGTAGACTCGAGGTTTTGTCTTTGAAGGTTTTGCTTTACTCGATGAAGAGCTGCAAGGGCCACTCGGTGGTTTGATGGTACCTCTTTTAGCACATCTTCGTACCACGGAATTTCTACATGATACCTTCCCTCCTCGAATCCTATGCTCTCATGAAATTTGCGATTGAAAATGGTGTCAATGGAGCCTTGGTCGGCTTCCTCGTTGATGCCAATAGATTCCAGTTTGTATAGGTTTTCGAGACCCACGTCCAGGTCCATGTTAGGGTGTGTGTGAAGAAGAGGATCGAAGTAGGAAGGAGATGGATCTATAATAGAGTTGACGACTGTTTCGGGAATTTTATTTATAGACTGACGGAGAGAAGAGGTCAACTTTGATTGTCATGAAGACTCTTCCTCCTTTTGTTCATGAAAAGAATTAAAGTTGAAAATTGTGTCAATTTGAGAAGGTGTCAAAAAACTCTTGACAGGGCCGAAGGGTATGAAACCATGGCAGGACTCAATAGCACTTCCTCTCAAACAGTTGACAACTTTGAAATGTTTCATCAGGTATAATGAATCTATTCCCAGTAGACACTCCACATTTTCTACACTATCTTCATGGCGGCCTTTATAGTAGAAACGATCCGCAATCTTATATCCATTGCGCCTGATGTTATATTCGGCTCCCATTAATCCCCTTACCTCAAATCCGATGTTAAGACCAGGATCTATGAGCATGGGAACTTTGAAAAAAGAGTCACAACAGAGATTCAGATCCAAGTCTATGGAATGCATTGTTCTGGATTGTTCTCCTAAAAACGTTTTAATTGTTTTATTGCTACTAGGAAGAGAAGACAAATCCACTCCTAACTTCTCCATGACTCCATTATGACAGTAGCTCCTCTGGGAACCAAAATCAAGAAGACAGCGTACCGCTACAATTTTATTTCCTTTTTTTATCTTAAGGGAAACAGTAGGAAGAATGTTGCCCGATGGAGTGGATCCAGCATTGATACATAGATGATTTCGGCTGGTATCATCATCTTCTGTAAAGGTGGCAGCAGACGACGATGTAGAAGGTTCATCAATGGGTTTGGGTCCTTTTCCCTTGTTATTGGTCTTAACGCCTGAACAGCAAAGAGCAGAGATGTGAGCCTTGCTTTTACACAAGACGCAAGGAAAGTTAAGACCATAAGTCTTTGCTGGACATAATAATGTCTTGTGTTTAGTGCTGCTGCAGCAGGCACAAAGTCCTAAGGCACTGCAGCGCTCTCTTCTTGCGGCCGGATTGGGATAGGTCGAACAAGAGGACATGAAATGAGCACCCCCACAAAGCTTACACTTAACTGAGAAGGTCTCGTTTGTAGCTTTAGATGCTCTTGGAGAAGAAGTGGTTCGCTCCTGCATGGAGCTCTTTTTTGAAACTTTCGATACATAATAAGAAGAGGTCTTCTTTTTGCTTGGGGGTGAAGAATTAGACATCTTTTTTGAAGTAGAAGAGAGAGGTTTATTCTTCATCCTTTCCATTGATTTCAAAATCGTATGATATTGTTCAAAAATAGTAATAACAGATGGGTACTCCACATTGGTAACGATCTTCATTTCTCTTAAGAAATTTTGAGGTAACTTATCAACCAGAATATGGCTGAGAAGTTTACACCCTGCTGAATCTTCTTCCAAAAGATCCACTCCAAACTCCTTTAATTCGTGGAGGTGAGCCCGTACCTCTGTTACAAAAGTTCTCACTGCTTCAAGATTCTTAGAATCCAAAGCAGGAGCAGAATAAATTTGGTGCAGTAAAGAATCGATAATGAAGGGCTCGTCCAGATATAGTTCTTTCAATATCTGTAAAGCTACTTCATAATTTGCGTCTATATTTGGGAGATGCTCCACATCCTTCTGAGCTAGGCCGGAAAGATGGGATTTCAAATATTGAAGCTTGGCAGCTTCTGAGAGGTCACGTCTGCACCCGATGATGTTTTCAAAAGAAAGCAAAAAAGATCGAAACTGAAGACGGTCAGTTCCTCCCGAAAAGCTTTTACACTTTAGTGGAGGAATTTTGACTTCCTGTTTGTGTGTAGTTAAAGTCTTCAGCATAGAATGGACCTCAGATTGTTGCTGGTCCGATTCCCTGAGGGATTGTATTCCTGATGCTGACTCATGGAGCGAAACGTTGGCAGCCGGAAGGCTGAATAAATTTTGGATTTTCTGCTGCTGAAGATGGTAGTGGGTGGATCCCACTAATTCCTCATCCAACAATTTAGAATTGTATTGCAGTATATCTGAAGCACAAATTAAGGCCTCAATTTCTCCATCGTATCTACGTATCTCTCCTAACATTACAGACACCTCCTCCAACACAGACGAAACAAGAGAAAGGTCACCATCTTTTACGATTTCAGCTAATTGCTTGAACATGATGGTTATTTTTCGCTTCAATGTTCCTCTTGATCTCCTCAGAGGAACTAATTTAGCCTTTACATCATCTGTCACCCTTTTCTCCTCCTCGGGGGCGGTGTCACCTACGCTGTTTCCGATATCCGTAGATATGGAAGTTTCCATTTGATGAAGCAAAGTGTTCAACGAAGACAAATCAGCTGGTTCCATTTTGAAAAATTTAAAGTTTGTGCTATTTTGATCGGGGGGGGCTTTAAAGGTGCCCTGAGAGGCTAAACGACCCTATATATAAAGAGCTCCACCTCACGAACCTCAACGACTACCAAATTGGAAGCACAAACTATCACACCACTTTAATTAAAGAGTTAGAAATAGATGTCACGTGACAAAAAGACGAAAGGGGATGGTGTCATTTAAAATGAAGGCAGTATGAGTGAGACCATGCTCACACACACACACACACACACACACATATATATATATATATATATATATATATATATATATATATACATATATATATATATATATATATATATATATATATATATATATATATATATATATATATATATATATATATATATATATATTACATATTATATATAATATATCATATATATATTAGGGCTATAGATAAACAAACGCTTATATATATTAAGTGTTATTTATCTTTTAGCCTTTTCAGCTTATTAATTCTTAAATGATAAACTATTCACACTTTTGCATAAATCAACCGTGCTCAATGAGCAATTAGCTATCCAAAAGCAATTTTTTAAATTACCATGAATATATCTGTTGGCAGTAAATGCTTGTTGTATGTACTAGGAAAGGGAATAGTAAGAATAGAAAATTTAGGTAAAGGTTAGTTTGAAACTTTAATTGTAATATAAACAGAAGAAAGTTAAATTTTCTTTCAATTTTTTTTATGTAAGATTAAGTAAGTCAAACATAAAAAATAAATAAATGATTTTATTCTAAATTGTTATTTTAAATTGTAAAATTGTAAAATTGCAATTACTTAATTGAGAAAACAGCTGAAACTCATTAGCCGAAGGATTTGTATATCTTGGCAGGATCAACCGGAAATAAGGTTAACTTAATAGATGTCCTCACAATCAAGAAGAACAATTGTTCCACAATTCTGTATGAGTAATAAAAATACCAGTCTTAATTAATTTATACCTTGTTAAAAGTTTTATTTGTACACCTGATTATCAGAAAGTAAACTTACCATTTTTTGTTTACTGATGAAGACTAACACCGAGTCGAAAGCCAATACAACTTTTTCTTGAAAGAAAATTTATTCCTTCAACCAGGGTCTCGTATTAGTATTCCCGACCTCTGGCGTACAAATATTTAGTAGATTTTAATGTCATAAAACCTGCCCTTTTAACTTTTTTAGGTTCCTTTTAAACTGCTCGAAGTACTGGAATTTACTTAAAAATTGCTTCGAACAAGAAGATATGGAAAAAAGACCTCGGTCTCAATTATATTACTTTGCGTTATGCAAGCGAAGGATATTTTGCAGGTTGTGGAAGTTTGTTAAATAAACTATAAACTTACGTTTATATATACATTAAAGGTTTAAATATGAAACCCTTAAATTTGAAACCTTGATACCGATACCTTGATACGAAACCTTGATACCGATACCTTGATACGAAACCTTGATACCGATACCTTGATACGAAATCTTGATACCGATACCTAATACCTTTTATTGTTTAAAGATTATTAAACATACGTTCAATAAATATACAATAAATACTGGTTCAAATAAAAAGCCTTTAAAGGTGAAACCTAGATACCGACACCTTTAATATGAAACCTAGATACCGATACCTTTAATATGAAACATAGATACCGATACTATTATTAAGAAACTTATCAGAAAAAAATGATCACATAATTCTTAGCTTTTTAAGAATATATACAGTTTTCACTTTTCACAAAAAAAAGATTGTTTAGTTTTGATAAACGACTCGATCACCAGAAAAAAAGTAGAGAAAAAAAACAAGCTCCGATTCAAACACAGAGTTAGCTTTTTACTTGGTTATATTATTTTTATAATATATATATATATATATATATATATATATATATATATATATATATATATATATATATATATATATATATATATATTATGATATATATATATATATATAGATATATATATATATATATATATATATATATATATATATAGTTATATATATATATATATATATATATATATATATATATATATATATATATATATATATATATATATATATATATATATATATATATATATATATATATATATATGAAGTACTTTTTATTAAGATTATAAAAATCTTCATCTACCACTCAGTTATAAAGTGATTTTTACCTTCGCATCCGCGTATATTAAAAAACACCATCCGCTACATCTATAGTAATGTCTTATTATATATATATATATATATATATATATATATATATATATATATATATAATATATATATATATATATATATATATATATATATACTTGTGAATCCCCAATACATGACAAACAAATATATTTCAGTTTCGGAAACAAATGTATAACCAATTATAATGCAAATTATTTTTATTTTTATTATAAAACAGCCATTTTAAAATTAACAGTTTAATACTTTCAGTTTCAATAATAATAATAATAATAATAATAATAATAATAATAATAATAATAATAATAATAATAATAATAATAATAATAATAATAATAATAATAATAATAATAATAATAATAATAATAATAATAATAATAGTTCTATAAATTTTCGACTCCGACTCCGACTCCGACTCCCTTTACACAGGAATTTTCGACTCTGACTCGACTCCGACTCCCTTATCAGGATTTTCGACTCGACTCACACTCCTGACTCCAATTCTTGCACAGAATTTTCGACTCCAACTCCGACTCCTGGAAAATTGCACGACTCCACGACTCCAACGACTCCACGACTCCACGACTCCGACTCCGACTCCGACTCCGACTCCGACTCCGACTCCGACTCCGACTCCGACTCCGCAGCCCTGATATATATATATATATATATATAGTATATTTATAGTATAAATATATATATATATATATATATATATATATATATATATATATATATATATATATATATGTATATATATATATTTTATATATATATATATATATATATATATATATATATATATATATATATATATATATATATATATATATATATATATTATATACATCATTATATATAAAAGGAAAAAGAGTTAAATGTATATATATATAGTACATATTATATTATTATATATATATATATATATATATATATATATATATTATATATATATATATATATATATATATATATATAATATATATATATATATATATATATATATATTATATATATTATATATAATATATATATATATATATATATATATATATATATATATATATATATATATATATATATATATATATATATATATATATATATATATTATTTTAAAAATATATATATATTTATATCAATATCTATATTTTTTCCATCTTATAAAATTATTGAAGAACCACCTTCATTAGCTGAAGACTAGATGATGTTGAAGAGAGTGAGCATTGTCGCGATGAATTGGCGTTTCGTCCCGGAGGGCTGCTTTGGACTCGTCAGTGGTGGTCGCAGCCCCCTTCCACCAGACGCCACAGAACTCCCCCCAGTGACAATGCCGCGAGCACACCCCGCTCTGCGCACCTGGAAGGACGTTGGTCAGCTGTCAGATGAGAGCCAGGTGTGCACACATTAAAGCCACCGAGAAGGCTTCGACCACTCTGTACTCTTACGTGCAGTTGGTCTGCACCTGCAGTGAGAAGCACAGTACAGGCGTTACAGGATGACCGAACAGAGCAGCGCCCAGCAGAAGAAACTTGAATTGATGTAATGCCGCGTTGAACGATTGTGGTAAAACAAACTCTACAACGAAATGTCTTACCACGGCGAACAACTTTGAGAAGATGGGATGCTGGCTGGTGTTCGTTGTGCCACTCCAGTGGCACTAGTCACTCCGGGATCACCAATATGAAGGGGTTATGGTCGCTGTTGAAGAACCACCTTCATTAGCTGAAGACTAGATGATGTTGAAGAGAGTGAGCATTGTCGCGATGAATTGGCGTTTCGTCCCGGAGGGCTGCTTTGGACTCGTCAGTGGTGGTCGCAGCCCCCTTCCACCAGACGCCACAATATATATATATATATATATATATATATATATATATATATATATATATATATATATATATATATATATATATATATATATATATATATAAATATATATATATATATATATATATATATATATATATATATATATATATATATATATATATATATATATATATATATATATATATATATATATATATATATTCATAAATATTGTTAGTATCATTTGCTATTAAGTAAAAAGCATAAAAATATATGTAAATCGACAGAACCCTAAAATATATATGTAATGAAGGTTTCTCTCGATGAAAACAAATAATTCATCGGGAATCCTTTTGCACAAAGAAGAGATTGTGTATATTTTATTTAATGGAATTAAAAATTAAATAGAACCTTGCAATGACAAAAGGAATATTAAAAAATCTTTGCAAAATATTTCAATATTTTGCAATATATAAAAAATATATTTTATACATTCGAAAATACCATGGAAGATATTAGTTGAAATATTTTATAGATGTTTCTATTATTTAAACTAATACCAAAGAAGATACAGCTTGAAATACTAGTAGTGATACTACTAATGTATGAAACAAAATTGGAAGTATTTAAGAAGAGCAAAAAGGGTTTTCAATGAACATGAAAAGTTCAAAAACCCTTTGAAGAAAATTACATTTTTGGAGAATGAACAGAATGAACAGCAGTTAGTTTCTGTTGATAATGAACAGAATGGGCAACAGAAACCAACTTTCAAGACAGAAAGCAGAGGCAGGCTTATGTAATTCAATAGAATTAAATTTATATTTTGAAACTAGAAAACAGAAATACATTTTATTTAAAAGCTCTGTTGTAGTTTTAAACAAATAGCAAATAACAGTTAAAATTCGACGATTCAGAGGATTTGAAATTAGTCAAGAGAGATTGGAATTAAAAACTTTATTTGAAAATAATTTTAATGTATTTGAAAATTAAGTCAAATTAGTCTTAAAATTGAATAAAGAATTTAAGTAAAGCTTTTTTCATAATATAATTTAAATAATTTAATTTTTGGCAGTTTTAAAATATTTTTTTTAACCTATTCTGTCGGAAAATACTAAAAACCCTAAAGGAGTCCATTAGAGTGATATATATATATATATATATATATATATATATATATATATATATATATATATATATATATATATATATATATATATATATATATATATATATATATATATATATATATATATATATATATATATATATATAAGATTTGATATAGGTCGGTTCCTAGGGAACCTCAATTTTAATATGAAAAGGATGACAAAAGCAGGATAAAAATTCATAGTTTTATTAATTCGACGTTTCGAACCATACCATGGCTCATCATCAGGATACTGAAAGGGCATATATAATAATATTGAATAGAAATTTAAAAATAAAAACAAAAATAAAAATAAAAATAAAAATAACAATGAAAATGCGAAATAAAAATAAAAATAAAAATAAGGTAATAAGTGACTAGCAAAGTAACAAACAGTAAGTAAAAATATTGACAAAGTATGCTTGAAAATGGTTAAAGTTAAGGTGGGAAATTTAAATTTAGTTAAAACAGTAGTAATAATGGGATAGGGCAACAATGAGGGGCAACTCAATAACAGAAATCAAAAAGGGGAAATTCGCTGGCTTAATACTGGAAAGATGATGAAATGAAAGATATAAAATCATTAATGAAAAGTAGGAAGGAGTTGAACATTGAACTGAATTTTGAGTAAAGTCATTATTAATAGATACAGAGGAAAAACGATGGTCATCTACATTAGCGCCTATAAAATGGTTATGTGAAATCTTGGAACCTAATTTTAATAATTTATAGGAAGACTGAAAAGTCCAGTTGAGTTAAATTGAAATAAGAATGATTTTATCACTTTTCTTCGTCTTTCTATTATATATATATATATATATATATATATATATATATATATATATATATATATATATATATATATATATATATATATATATATATTTATATTTATATATATTTATATATATATATATATATATATATATATATATATATATATATATATATATATATATATATATATATATATATATATATATATATATATATATATATATATATATATATATATATAGTATATATATATATATATATATATAGTTATATATATATATATATATATATATATATATATATATATATATATATATATATATATATTTATATATATATATATATATATATATATATATATAGTATATATATATATATATATATATATATATATATATATATATATATATATATATATATATATAGAGAGGTCCCTTTCTCAAAGCCAAAGATTAGAGTTAAATTTTCATCTTCAAAGGAAGCGAAGATTAAGAAAAATTGAAAGAAGGTAAATAAATATGTATTATTATAAAGATGAAGAAGATATATATATATATATATATATATATATATATATATTTATATATCTAAGTATATATATATATATATATATATATATATATATATATATATATATATATATATATATATATGACCTTGTGAGTTATATAGATCCGTTAATTTTGTTTTATTTATTTTTATTTCATATATTGTTAGTTTATAATAATACTAATAAATTAAAATGATGATAAGATACGAAATTTTAAAATATTGAAAATTAAGTAAGAAAGTAAGTAATAACGTACATTTTGCATGAGAAAGAATATGTTTTTTCATGTTAAAACGTGAAAGAATTTAAGGTAGGGAAAAAATCATGTTTCTGTGAAAATTTATGTCTTTATTGATTTTTTTTCATATATTGATTCTGTGTATACTTAAAAACACTTATAACCTGAACTAGGAGGGTCCTAAACCAAAACCTAACCTATATGGATCGGCGATGCAGTAAACCTATACCTAACCTATATGGATCGAAGATGCATTAACCCTATACCTAAAATTGATGGATCTACTTTGTCGTACCTTTTTTCTTCTTGTTTTAGGGTTTTCTAAATAAGATTTTTGCATTTCAGAAAATATTAAAGAGTCTTCTCTTTCTCTCGGTAACTGCAAAACGTACGATGCTTAAGAAAGAACGATTTTATTAAATAAATTACCTCTTTTAATTTAAAATTTTTTGATCCTTTATATCAACACGGAAATTTATTTTTTGTATCATGTAAAAACAATAAATGTCAAAAATATTAGAAAAAAATCAAATACAACGATTCATATAATCAATAATCACATATATAAAGGCGTTTTCGATTTTGCACTTTTGCTAACGAAATGCTAAAATTTTTGTTCGTTTTCGTCAACCTAGCACAAAATCGTAAAAAAATGCTTATCAAACGTAAGGAATTTCTTTAATTCTGTATGGTTGCTATTTTATACAGAATTTATTCTATATTACACAGAATTAGGTGACATTTTTTTTACGTTTGGTGAGCTTTTTTTACGATTTTGCTAGTTGACGAAAACGAACAAAAATTTTAGCATTTCGTTAGCAAAAGTGCAAAATCGAAAACGCCTTAACTCTGCAATAAATGAAAAAAGTTACAGCAAACGTTTCGATTGAGTCCTTTTTCAAGTCAGCGATTAGAGTAAAGTAAATAATTAAAACAGACACATGCTTCAAGCTTACCTATCATGGCAAACAACCGTAAAATAAAGGGTCCAAACTCCCAATTACTCACTACAAGGTAAAACCAACTAAGGAATAAAAATTTTTAAATTTGATCGATACAAAGCAACAACAGAGTATATATATATATATATATATATATATATATATATATATATATATATATATATATATATATATATATATATATATATATATATATATATATATATATATATATATATAAAATATATATATATATATATATATATATATATATATTATATATATATAGCATGATTGTTATAACTCTTATACATAAAGATACAAAAATATGCCTATGTATATACATGTATATATATATATATATATATATTAAGGTTACCATATTTTATGATCTTAAATACGGGACGCACTATATATATATTATATATATATATATAAAATATATAAATATATATAAATATATAAATATATATATATATATATATATATATATTTATATATATATATATATATATATATATATATATATATATATATATATATATATATATATATATATATATATATATATATATATATATATATATATATACAGCAACTGACCTCTTATCATCATTATGTTTTTAATTGAGGCAGAAATATAGTTGTTTTCAAGACCCTAAAACTCGGTTCTTCATTTATCCACTTTCATACTTTGTGTTTCACGTAACTCAAAACTGCCTCTTTCGTCGCATTGCATAGAATTCGATAAAATTGCTTATCGTCTTGCAAACTCATTCGTTTAGTTTATAGTGTTATAAAATGGTGTTAGAGTCTTGAAAAGAATGTAGAAATATTCTCTATTTTACGATTCAATAACTTTTTCTTATGCTTCATTACAATCTTTTAAGAGTATATGCTGTAATTTTTAAGTAAATCTTTAAGAATATCACTTTCCACATAACATATGTAATACTTAAAAAGGAAAACACTCATTTCCTCTTTTTCTTTTTACTTCCACAAACTCACTGTTGTTTTCGGCTTTTATTTGAATGTGGGATTGGCTTTACCTTTTAAGGCTGATTCATGGACTCTTACCTTTGCAATCGTATCAAATCATGTCAAACTTTAAATTGAATATGGTTATAGCATTTCCAAATTGATAGATTATAAGTAGGGTTGTTATATATATATATATATAATAACGACTGCTTGTTATCTTATGTCGCTATTGGGTTTTTATCATTACTGCTTTTTAGATGACATGATGTTGCACAGAGGATTCAATAAAAGTTTCTTTTTGTCACATTATTTACTTAATTACCAGCCCCGCACAACAACAGTTCAAAACAGAATGCCTTTTAATTATAATTACACCGCTTCAGGTATTAAAGATTACTAAACGACCTCAATCTTTTTAGTTAAACTCATAAACAATTTTGAACATATTTACAGAAAAACAACAACTATAATTAGGACTTTACACCAGCCCCGAAAATAATCGGTGATACCTAAGGTATGAACGATATTTTATTACATTTTACAATAAGCTACATTTCAAAATATTGTTTGCTTTTATTAAGTACAAAATAATAACATATAATAATACAATTTTATTTTAACAATTTTCACACATCTGGTTGAAGTTCTGCTTCCTCTGATTGCTGTCCATTTCTGTTCGAAAAAGGCTGACCAGTTGCTATACTTGCTTCCATCTTCGCCGAATTCCATAAGCATCCCAAAATGGATTCAATTTTCCAAGTTTTTTGATCCATGAAATTACGTTGCCAGACTGCATTTGTAAGTTTACAAATAAAAAGGTGATTTTTGCACTTTTCAATTCCTCAATCGAAAACGACATCTGAGACCAATCCCTTTTATGTAGGTTTTCTTTTATTTGAATGAACCAAGCTACATTTCTTTTGGTTTTGTACCAACTTGAAGAATATTCTAAGAGGGTGGCGGTTGGTTCGTCTTTATTAGTTAATGTCGACATGACCGTTTTTCGTTTTGTTACTTCAGGGTCATTTTCCTGAATATCATCAGAAATGTACAGATTGGGCCATTGTACCTCATCCTTCCATAGAAATTCTGGTCCAGAGAACCATAAAGATGACTTAATCATATCTGGGGCATCCATTCCTCTGCATGCAATATCTGCTGGGTTATGCTCTGATGGGACATAACGCCAATCTGTTGTATTTGTATATGCTCTTATATAGGAAACTCTATTTGAAATAAATCTTTGGAATCGTCTTGTTTCATTGTTAATATACTTAATAACTGTGGTACTATCTGTCCAAAAATATGTATTGTTTAAAATAAGATTCAGGTCAAGTTTTATTTGGTACAAATATACTTCCAATTTGGTACCATTTGATTCTATTTTTATTACAGTTATC
>JABUQX010115964.1:2500-10000 GCA_015478945.1 Trachelipus rathkii | reverse complement strand
AACAACAATTTTCAATCATAACTTCATTTAATTTTCTGTCTATAGTTACTGTGAATTGACAAATAATTTCCAACACTTACTAAATATTTCTTGTTTTTATTTAAATTTAATATCCACAATCTTTATCATTGAAAATGTGTATTCAGAAACTTTAAACACCATTCTCCACAGAAAATTCATTAATCTTTTTTGTTCTCTCCATTTTTATATCATTTATAAGAAAATGTCAACACTAACTTTGCTTTCCTTTCTTTCCAAAAAATAGTTTCTTTCGAAGATATAATTGTTCTTTTAACTTATGATAAAGCTGAGATGTTTGATTAAGAAGTGTTTGCCTCTTATTCCTTCATCACATCCATCCAACTCATTTATATCTATCTACCTTTGTAGTTTCTTCTAAAGACGTTATTTTGATTTCTCTGAGATTAATACTGTCTTTAATGCCTCACAAAATAAGCATCTTCATCTAAACACTCAATATAATCTCTGAAACCATCCAACTCATTTCTTTCCCCCATCCTTAATATTCTTGGAATACTCTTCATACTTGATTTATCTTGGACTTTATTCTAGGTAAGATCTCGTTCTCCTTCTCATTAAACTAGTTTATAAGAGGTTACGATGAGCTTTATTCTTCATTGTAAGCAGTTTGCATCTTCTATCTGAGCAGAGGTTCTACTCACACATTTCCTTTGAAAAGGTGGAGTCTAGAAGCTTTTTCTCCCTATCAATTCTAACGTCTCACTGATCCTCTTCCAAACTTCATGTGTAAAATTATTGCAGACTTCTTCTATCAATCGCTATTGCAGTTAGCATTCCTTCATCCTAAAATCAAATTGCATAGTTTATGTTTTAGGCGAGCTATGGGGACGTCTCATCGCTCTATCAACAATTACAATCCTTTCTCTAACCATATATATTATATATATATAGTATATATATACTATATTATATATATATATATATATATATATATATATTATATATATATATATATATATATATATATATATAATATATATATATATTATATATAAATTTATATATATATATATATTATATATATATATATATATATATATATATAATTATATATATATTATATATATACTTATATAATATATATATATATATTATATATATATATATATATATATATATATAATATATATATATGCTCAACTCTGCGGACTCCTATAGTGGTCTTTTAGTTTTTTCCGCCAGAATCGTATATATTATAATATATATATATATATATAATACTATATATATATATATATATATATTAAATATATATAATATAAATATATTATATATATATATATATATATATATATATATATAATTATAATAATAGTTATTTATATATATATATAATATTAAAGAATTAGCAATATTAAATTATTTAATTTGTATCACGAATAACTTTTTTCCTTTATTGAATATTGCAAAACTAATTTACTTAAATTTCAAATACATTAATATTATTTTCTAATAAAGTTTTTAATTTCCAAATCTGTTTTTGATTATTTTAAAGTATCTGAGTCGTTCGTATTCTGACTGTCATTTCGCTATTTTTTAAAACTACAAAAACAGTACTATAAATAAAAATGTATTTCTTGTTCCAGGTTGGAAAAAATAATTTTAATTCTATTTTGATTAACATAAGCCGTCTCTGCTTTGCCACTCATTTCTCTGTCTGTCTTAAATTGCGTGTCTGTTGCTCGTTCTTAGTTCATGGACAGAATGCAACAACAGAAGCCAACTGCTGCTCATTCTGTCCATTTCTCCACATATGTTAATTTTCTTCAAAGGGTTTCTTGAACTATCGCTATTTTCAGGTCAATAGCAAAACCTGGTTTGCTTTTCTTCAATACCTCCAATTTTAAACACACACGTAATGTTACTACTAGTATTTCAGCTTGTATCTTTGCTATTAGTTAAATAAAGTAAAATCGTATAATGAGTGTTTGTATAAGAAATTTTATGTATATAACATATATAACAGCAAAAATATATATAACACATGCAATAAATATAATATATATAATATATATAATATATATAATATATATAATATATATAATATATATAATATATATAATATATATAATATATATAATATATATAATATATATAATATATATAATATATATAATATATATAATATATATAATATATATAATATATATAATATATATAATATATATAATATATATAATATATATAATATATATAATATATATAATATATATAATATATATAATATATATAATATATATAATATATATAATATATATAATATATATAATATATATAATATATATAATATATATAATATATATAATATATATAATATATATAATATATATAATATATATAATATATATAATATATATAATATATATAATATATATAATATATATAATATATATAATATATATAATATATATAATATATATAATATATATAATATATATAATATATATAATATATATAATATATATAATATATATAATATATATAATATATATAATATATATAATATATATAATATATATAATATATATAATATATATAATATATATAATATATATAATATATATAATATATATAATATATATAATATATATAATATATATAATATATATAATATATATAATATATATAATATATATAATATATATAATATATATAATATATATAATATATATAATATATATAATATATATAATATATATAATATATATAATATATATAATATATATAATATATATAATATATATAATATATATAATATATATAATATATATAATATATATAATATATATAATATATTCCATATGTTTAAAATATATAAAAAATCCCCTAGATATAAATATAAAAATAATTCCCTATATACCAATCTATATTTTACACTTTGACATCGCCGCTCCGGAAAGCCCTATTTCAAGAGGGGTGTGAACGTCTTCATATTCATCTAACGCAATACGAAAGATAGCACAGACGCAGGCTTTAAAGTCAGGGAGATTAAATTCAGCAGGAAACAGAAGATGGAAGAGAATTCACAGAACAGAGGTGGCAGGAAAGAAGAAGCACCGCAGCGAACAAGTTTGGAGATACTAATATCAACACAAAACTAATGTGCCGACACAGCACCCCTTGTGCTTCGTGGACGTCGTAAAGGTGTCGTGGTACGCGAGTGGAAAGTTCCCACGAGCACTTGCCGGCTACGTTACCTATAGAAAAAGAGATAAAGCACCGACATCGCGCCGCAAATATAGAGGTCAAGTGAAACTTAAAAAGTACCAGGGACAGTTTATAAGCTTTTTTGGACCTTTGACTCGACCCTATTCAAAAGCCGGTTGTGAACAGAGCTCCCCCAGATATTGAGAAGCAGCTACTCCATACAAGGGTGGATGAGACCCTTTGTATAGCTGAGCAAACTGGGAAAAGGAAAAAAGTCACGCGCCAGCAAACGAGACTCTCAGTTTCTTGATGCCGCCTTAGCAACCTTTGTGATTGTGAGGTTCCAAGACATTTTTTTTTGTTTATGTTAAGGCCAAGAATGTTTATATTTGTCAACAGAGAGACGAGAGAACCGTCGAAAGAGAGAGGAAAGCTAAGAAGGTGTCTTAGAGTGCGGAGATCTTGAAAAAAATAGGCGTTTTAAAGAATTAAATTCACCAGGTTTGAGACGACCCCACCCGGAAAATCTATCCAGATCAGCGAGAAAAGAATCGGAACGGTTAAGACGAGGAGCAATTCTAGAAGTAAAAGAGGGGGCAGAATTGAAATAAGTTGAAGAATGAAGGTCGAGTCATCGGCATATTATGAGGGAATAGAGTTAGATGTGCAGGTGAGAAGATCATTAATGAAAAGCAGGAATAAAGTTAGGAGACAAGACAGAACCCTGAGGCAACACCACTATTGACAGAAAAAAGGAAGAAAGAAGTCGCCCCATCACAAACAGCGATATTGAGCGATTTGGAAGAAAGCTAGACATAAGTAAGCAAAAGAGAAGGAGGAAACCCAAAGGAGTGGAGGTTTTCAGAGCAGTGACGCTGCCATACTCGGTCAAATGCTTATTGGATATGTCAATTCGCCACCACGTTGCAGAGTCTCCCGTAGTCCTAAGGGCGAAAACCATTAAAATCTGTTTATAAAATAGGAAATTTTATATCGCCAGTAGACTCGAGCGCAAAAGCCGACGCTTGATCGGAAGAAGCTGAAATGAGATTTCCATATGCGTCTAAGAAGTGCAGAGTGAGAAGGGTTTCAAGATCTTAGATTAGATAACAAGTTAGAGCTACTTAGGGCGCATAGTTAGAAGATCAGAGCGGCTTTCTTTTTCTGAATAGCGTATGGACATATGCGCGTTCTAAACACTGAGGTAAAAGTTCTATATGAGGCATATAGAATATAGTTGAAAAGGGGCGCGGGTAGCACGAAGCACAACTCCCTCAAAACTCTGGGAGGAATGCCATCCGTCCGGGCCACCCACCTTCCTTACGTTCATAGATTTTAGAAGCCCATTCACCCGTTCAAATGTAATCACAGCCAAAAATGCATAGGACACCTGAGAGGAGAAAGGAGGAGGAAGAAGGAATGCCGGAATCGTCCCAGGTTGACAGTTAGAGGGAAAATAGGAGGCGAAGAGATTGGCCTTCAGTTGGAGTATTAGGAACAGAACCATCAGATTGAATAAGAGGAGGAAGGATGATTTACAGAAGTTGTTAGAGATGCTTTGGCAAGAGGCCCTTTTTCAGTTGGAGAACCAAGGAGGTGTCAGCCGCACTTTCGTTTAATGAAAGTCCTGTTTGCTAGGCGAAACGTATCGCTGTCGCGACTTCTAGCTGCAGGAGAAGTGGCGAGAGTGATAGGCAGAATGAGAATTTTTCCACACCAGAACGCACTGTCTCTAGTTTGAATGGCTTCAGAGAAACAAGCACGATCGAACCATGGGTTTTGAGAGAAGGATTTAGTCGAAGAAGGAATGAACCTGCCTCATCCCATCTCAAACGATTACATCTCCCAACTTATTCGGAAGGCCGAAGTGTCTTCGGAGTTCAAAGCAGTCACTCCCAATTATAGTTGGCGTAGAAGCAACGAAATGCCCCCCCAGTTAGCCCGATTAAAGTGCCAGAAAAAAACGCATAGGGCAGGATGGAGCTATTGGAGAGAAGTAGTTAAAATTAAGAGATATAAGGTTGTGGCCAGATTTACCGATAGGAGCGAAAGTGTTGTATTTATAGAGAGAAGGACTAGTGGTGAAAAATAGGTCAAGTGTGTTGCTCAAGAATTGGTTGCGGACGATCCGGAATGTATGTGTGTGGTTCTTTAATTAATTGCTCCAGCATCGTGCGAATACTGAATGATTTGCTTCTCCCCATCTAAATCAAGTATTGAGAAGGACCCCAACCATTTCAGTGTTATGTACATTGAAAATCTCTAAATAGAGCGACCTCAGTATTTGGATGAGAAGATATCACAGTCTCGTGAGAAGTAGTAAGGTAATCAAAAAAAGGCATGAAATCTGTTCTGTTAGGAGAATAGTAGCAGAAGCCACAAGATTATTTGTAGTAGAAGGAAAGAAGCATTTTAAGCCACAGAACACGAAGCTTAGAGAGATTCAATTATTCTCGAGACGTGTTACAGGAGTGTCTATGTTTACATAGGCACATACTCCACCTTCAGACGGAAATTATGAATAAGTTATAGTTGGATATATTAACGAGTTTAAGGATGAATTCTTAGCCATCTGCGTCTCAGACAAGAGCAAAAAAATTAGGGTTAGAGTTAGAGAGGTGTTATTCCACGGATGCAGAGTTAGAGTTCAAGCCACGGAGTTGCGCTAAGTCAAATGAAAGCCCGCGCCTGCGCAAATCCACCATTCATACACGCACACACAGTCACAACAACAAAAAAAAGAACAAGCAGACAGAAATCAAACAAACAAAACAAAAAAGGAGGACAGAAAGAAACGCAGCAGATAAAGTTATTTCGTAACGTTAAAACCTGGGAATTTTAAAGTACCGCTAAACCTATATTTACAGTAAATCATCTAAAATATTAAATAATCCAGAAGTTAACAAAACACTCACGACTCACACACATTTACAAAAAAAGAAGAAGAAGAAAAAAAAAAAATACTATTGATCAACTAAAAAGTGGAAACTAAAAACTGTATAAATTATAATAACGGATATTCAAATAAGTAAACGCCAAAAATCTAAGTTAAAAGAAGTAGAGGAAAAAATAAAAATAAAAAACATAACCACAGTACTACTAAACTACGTAATGCTTCAACTACTCAATCCTTAAAAACTAACTATAATGTTATTAACATAACTAAAAAAGCTTCAAAATCAAAAATTAAAAACGAATAACTTATCTTTATAAGGTTACATCAGATTCTTCACATATTAAAACCATAATAGTTAAAAACACTTAAAACAGGGCATCACTTAATATACAAAACACACTTAATTAGAAAAAATAACCAAAACAATATAAACTACACACAGCCCATTGGAGCTCCGATCAAAACACATCCTATCACTAACGCACACTATAAGTCTAGTCTCTTTATAACGCTGACTCCAGAATTTATTTCAACATCAAAAATATAGTATATATATATACTATATTAATATATAGATATAGATATATATATATATATATTATTATATATATATATATATATATATATATATATATATTATAATATATATATATATATATATATATATATATATATATATATATATATATATATATTATAAAATATAATTTATATATATATATAAAAAAAAATATAATAAAAATATATATAATATATATATATAATATATATGTATATATATATAATATATATATATATATATATATATATATATATATTATTAATATATAATAGATATATATATTATATATATTATATTAATATATATATATATATATATATATATATTAGTGATGGACCGAATGTCAAAATTTGACTGAATTGGAATCGGCATCGGAATCGGAGGAATCGGCTGTTTTTCAGGAATCGGAATCGGAATCGGAATCGGCAAAATTTTACCGATTCTTTGACCAATGGATTGCTCGCGAACCAGACATTTTTTTTTCCTTTTGACTTTTATCATATTTCAAAGGTTTTATTTAACAATAAATTGGTATTGATTTTAATTTCAGTTCTTCCTAAATTTTATTTAATTAAAGAAAACTGGATATTGCAGCGGCGCACCTTTACGTCAGAGCCTAAGAAGTATCATATTAGATTTTCAGACAGCCATGTGAGGGCAGACATTTGGCAATGTTCGTAAGTCATGTTATGTAATATGTTTTGAAAATTATATACCCGTGAACTCGTAAGTAGAGCAGTGAAATATTTGCCTTGTAGGCTTGATAATAATTGGAGCTATTGAATATAAATGCTATCATTCGAGTTTCAGCTTTTCACGTATCTCACACAGCATCTAATATACGTGATTGTCT
>JABUQX010115963.1:47500-50000 GCA_015478945.1 Trachelipus rathkii | reverse complement strand
CCTGCCCCCCACAGATATGAGAGCAGGACACTCATACAAGGTTTACGGGACCCTTGTATAGGTGGAGTAACAGAAGAGGAAAAAAAAGTCTCGCACTCTAAACAGAACTCCCAGTTTCTTTGAGGCCACTCTAGCAACCACTGTGATTTGAGGTTTTCAAAACATTTTTTTGTTTATGTTAAGGCCAAGGATGTTTATATTGTCAACAGGAGAGACGAGAGAACCGTAGAAAGAGATAGAAAAGTTAAGTGTCTTAGAGAGAGAGATTTGTAGAAGTTGGGTTTTTAAAGAATTAAATTTCACAAGGTTGAGACGACCCCAACCCTGAAATTCTATCCAGATCAGCGAGAATAGAATCGGAAAGATTAAGACGAGAGGCAATTCTAGAAGTAAAAGAGGGAGCAGAATTGATATGAGTTGAAGAATGAAGGGTCAAGTCATCGACATATGAGGATAGAGTTAGATGTGCAGGTGAGAAGATCATTGATGAAAGCAGGAATAAAAGTAGAGATAAAACAGAACCCTGAGGAACACCACTATTGACAGAAAAAGAAGTCGCCCCATCAACAACAGCCGACATTGAGCGATTTGAAAGAAAGCTAGACATAAGTAAGCAAAGAGAAGAAGGAAACCCAAAGGAGGGGAGTTTGGAGAGCAGTGACGCGTGCCATACCCGGTCAAATGCTTTGGATATGTCAAGCGCCACCACACAAGTCTTCCCGTAGTTCCTAAGGGCGGAAAACCATAAATCTGTTAAATAGGAAAGTATATCGCCAGTAGATCTCGAGCACCGAAAACCGTACTGGTAATCAGAAAGAAGGGAAAGAGATTCCAGATGATCTAAGAAGTGAGAGTTGAGAAGGGTTTCAAAGATCTTAGAAAGAATACAAGTGAGAGCTATAGGGCGATAGTTAGAAGGATCAGAGCAGCATCATTTTTTTCGGAATAGGTTGGACATATGCGCGCTTCCAACACTGAGGGAAAGTGCTAGTATTGAGGCATAGAGAATATAGTTGAACGAGGGGTGGGGTCAGCACGGAAGCACACTTCCTCAAAACTCGGACAGGAATGCCATCCGTGCCACCCGCCTTCCTAACGTTCGCTCATGCACCCGATCAAATGAAATGACAGGTAAAGGCATAGGACACCTGAGATGAGAAGGAGGAAGCAAGAGGAATACCAGAATCCGGGTCCAGGCTGAATTAGAGCCAAGAGGCCAAAGACATTGTAGTTTTCTAGTTGGAGGATTAACAACAGAATCATCAGAGCGAATAAGAGGAGGAAAGGATGATTTACAGAAGTTGTTAGAGATGTTTTTGGCAAGAGGCCAGAGAGATTTGTTAGTAGGAGAACCAAAGAGGTCAGAGCATTTTCGTTTAATGAAAGTCCGCTTTGCTCGTCGAAGAGTATCCCTGCAACGATTTCTAGCTGAATGAAAATTGGAAGAGTGATAGGAAAACGAGAATTTTTCCACACCCGATAAGCACTGTCTCTAGCCTGAATGGCCAGGGAACAAGCACGATCGAACCATGGATTTTGAGGAGAAAAAGATTTAGTCGAAGAAGGAATGAACCTGCTCATCCCATTAACAATTACAGTTCCCACTTTATCGGCAGAATCTGAAGCATCTTAAGAGTCAAAGCAGTCACTTCAATTATAGCTAGCGTAGAAGCAACGCAATGCCCCCCAATCGGCCCGATCAAAGTGCCAGAAAAACCGCATAGGGCAGGATGGAGATGTTGGAGAGAAAGTATTAAAATTAAGTGATATAAGGTTGTGGTCAGATTTACTGATAGGAGCGAAGGTGGTGTATTTATAGAGAGAAGGACTAGTGGTGAAACATAGGTCAAGTGTGTTCAAGAATCGGTTGGGACGATCCGGAATGTGTGTAGGTTATTTAATCAGTTGCTCCAGATCGTTGAGAATACTGAATGATTCGGCTTCCTCCCCACCTAAATCAGTACGAGAGGAACCCAACAATTCAGTTTTGTGTACATTGAAATCCCCTAAATAGAGGACCTCAGTATTTGGATGAGAAGATATAACAGTTTCGTGAAAGTGTAAGGTAATCAAAAAGGTATGAAATTCTGTTCTGTTAGGAGAACAGTAGCAGAAGCACAAGATTATTGTAGAAGGAAGAAAGATTTTAAGCCACAGAACATTGAAGTGTAGATTCGAGATTCTCGAGACGTGTTATAAGAATGTTTATATTTACATAGGCACATAACTCCACCCTTCAAACGGAAATTATAAAATAAGTTATAGTTGGATATATTAAACGAGTTGAAGGATGAATTTTTAGATCTGTCTCAGACAAGAGCATAAAATTAGGTTTAGAGTTAGAGAGGTAGTATTCCATGGATGTAGAGTTAGAGTGCAAGCCATTGATGTTGGTAAAGTCAAAAGAAAGCCACGCCTGTGCAAATCTGCTATCATACACGCACACGCAATCACAAAAAAAAAAAAAAAAAAAAAAAAAAAAAAAAAAAAAAAAAAAAAA
>JABUQX010115963.1:0-37500 GCA_015478945.1 Trachelipus rathkii | reverse complement strand
AAACATAAAAGCCAAATGCATTTATACATTGTGAGCTTCACATTATATAAAATCATTAAATATTATTCATACACATTTATATATATATACAAAACAATTACATAATAATAAATGCGTAGTATCCTTATAACAGTTTAAAATATAAATAATAATAATAAATAATAATAATAATAATAATAATAATAATAATAATAATAATAATAATAATAATAATAATAATAATAATAGTATTATTATTATTATCACAGTTTTGTGAATGACAACCACCAAAAGTTAAGTCCTGAAAAACAAGTTTTCATTGGCTGTCATTTACTCATGAATTACAACCATATTTACAAAATTTTCGACGAGCCGCTACAATCATACAACGTATATATAGACAAATGAAAGAGATATTGCAATGGCAATGTTGGCCATTACTTTACAATACATAAATGAAGCAATGTTATATATTACGTGTATAATTGCATTACATCTTTGGCCCACCCTTTGAAGCAAATTGGTACATTTTGCTTTATGTACACGTGATTAAAACATTGGTCTCATTTACTCAGTGCTCCTTCTTCTGTAGAGACTTCTGATAATGGACCAGATGTGTTGTCGGCATATGATCTGCTTAGGTAGTCTGCTATAACATTGTCTTTCCCACTTATGTGGTTTAAGATAAATCTGAATCTTTGTAGATATAGAGACCACCTCATTATTCTATTATTCTCATACCTCTTCTTATTCATAGCCGTCAGCGGTCTATGGTCAGATTGGAGGATAAACTCCTTCCCATAGAGGTATGGCTCGAATTTTCTAATGCCCATTATGATCGCTAACGCTTCTTTTTCCAAAGTTGAGTACCTCTGTTGTGTCACAGACAACTTTTTACTCCCGTAAGCGATCGGGTGGAGAATTCCTCCATCTTCTTGTAAAAGGACGTATCCTAATGAAGTGCCAGATGCATCCACTTGTAGTGTGAACGTCTTCTCCAACTCTGGCATCTTCAATATGGGCTTCGAGCTCAAAGCTTCTTTCAATGTCTCAAATGCCTGTTGGTGTTTGGGCTCCCACCTGACTTTTGTTGGCTCTCCTTTCTTTGTCAAGTCGGTCAATGGCGCTGCAATCTGTGCATAATTTTTCACAAAATCCTGGTAATAACCAGTGAGCCCTAAGAAAGACCTTACTTGTTTCTTGTTCTTAGGCGGCTCTGTTTTCTTAATTTTTACCACATTATCCTCATGCAACCCCTTAGTGCCATTGCCAATAAAGTGGCCCAAAAACTCAACACTCGACGAAGCGAACTCACACTTCGTCGGCCTGATGGTAAATCCCTCCTCCTGAAGTCTTTGAAGAACAGTCTTAATCGTGATCATATGCTCGCGCCAGGTCTGGGAATGGACGATGATATCGTCGATATAGAAATCGACATCGTTGATTCCATCCAGTATCCTGCGCATAGATCTTACAAGTGTGGCTCCGGCATTAACCATACCGAATGGTAGCTTGAGATAATGGAAGTGTCCGTCCTCGGTCGAAAAACCGGTTTTGTGACAATCTTCAGGCCTTATCTTTATCTGCCAGTAGCCCTTGGCCAAGTCAAGTTTTGTATAAAACTTGTCTTTTGCAAATTTGGTAAACAAAGTTTGAGTAGTAGTCATGGGCTCAGGATCAAAGACCGTGATCCTATTCAGGGCCCTGTAGTCCGAACACACTCTTTTACTCCCGTCCTTTTTCTGGACAACGACAACAGGTGCAGAATATGGCGACGTGGAGGGGACGATGATGCCCATTTTTATCATCTTATCCGTTTCCTTTTTTAACTCCGTCCGCGTCGTAAAAGGTAATTTGTACGGCTTCAGCCTGATGGGGGTGTCGTCGATAAGGTCTATAGCATGATAGTGGTTTTTAGCGGTGCCAGGCACATCGGTAAAAATCCCTTCATGTTTCTTCAAGATCTCCATTAATTCTTTCCTCATATCATCGGTTATGTCTGCGCTGATCTTAGTGTCAGACAAATTCTCCTTTCGCACCATTGTGGGGTCCATTTCCACTAGAGTAATGTTTTCTTCATTCTCAGTGTCAAGGATCACTGCTGAAGCACCTATATTCGCCGGATGTTGACCAACCTCTTCTTCCTCTTCTTCACTTTCCTCTCTCACAATGTACTTCTTCAGCAGATTGATATGATAGGTCTTAATCACATCTCCCACTTTGATCTTGTAATTGTCCTTACCATATGACTCCACCACTGTATGTGGCCCGCCCCATCTCATCAACATCTTGTTGCTCGAGGTCGGTAAGAGAACAAGAGCTAGATCTCCTACTTCCAATTTTCTGGCCTTTGCACTCTTGTCATAGTATCTTTTCTGGGAAATTTGGGCCTTCGCTAAATTCTCTCTGGCCAACTTCAGAGTTTCATTTAATCTTTCCTGCAAGTCGAAAACATATCTATATGTTGACCTTGCCTCTTCAGGATTAATATCCCCCGCCCAAATTTCATGTAAAATTTGCATCGGACCTCGCACAGTCCTTCCATACAGGAGTTCGAATGGGGAGAATCCTGTGGAATCCTGTGGAGCCTCCCTGTATGCAAATAATAGTGGCTCAATGAACTTATGCCACTTCCTCACTTGTTCACTGCACATTCTCTTGAGCATTCTCTTAAGAGTTCCGTTGAACTTTTCGGTGACACCTTGACTCATTGGGTGGTAAATGCTGGAAAATTTCTGCTTGATGTTCAACATCTTTGTTACATCTCTCATTAAATCAGATGTAAATTGTCTACCATTGTCACTGAGGATTTCTTTTGGCACACCCAACCTCGTGAAAATTGACACCAGACTTTCCGTCACCTTCTGGGCAGTAATGCTCTTTAGCGGCACAGCTTCAGGATAGCGCGTAGCGGCATCCACAAGCGTCAGGACATACTGGTGTCCTTCTGAAGATGGTGGTGAGATTGGTCCTATCAGGTCGATGACCACCCTTTGAAATGGCTCTTCAATGATGGGCATTGGGCACAGAGGTATCCTCTTCACTGAACCTTTCGGGCACGTTCTCTGGCATATATCGCACGAGTAACAGTGCTTAGTTACGTCTGAATATATGTTCGGCCAGAAGAACTGTTGGGTAATTTTACCCATTGTCTTCTTTACCCCCTGATGACCACCGAAGACTTCATCGTGTGCCATCTTCATGACTCTACTTCTGTACTCCTTCGGTACGACCAAAGTAAACCTCTCCTGTTGGTTCTCTAACACTCTTTTAAATAACACACCGTTCTTTACTGCATACTTGTTTTCTCCTTTTTCCACTGACCTCCATACCCTCTGTAGAGTGACGTCATCTTTCTGTTTACTTTTAAAAGTCTCCCGATCGTTAATCAGTTCTTGAACTTCATCACCATGGGTTATATCCCCTTCACCCACAGCTACAACACCCTTTTCTCCAGAACTCTGCGTGTGACTGTCTATGTCACCTCTCACCATCTCATCATCTTCAACCGCACGATCTGTTTCATCAGACCACTTCGTGCTCTCTACCATCGATGTTTCTTGAACATCTATCATTCTCGTGTCTTCTTCAACATCTATTAATAGATCTTTAGGGGCATCAACTTCATCTTTTCCTGTAACGTTCTCATTTTCAGGTGAACATTTGCACCCAGTCATCACATTTAGTGATGGTTCCGTGGTTGGCGTGACATCTTTATTACTGATGTCAAACGATTGTGGCACTGACGGTTTCCCTCTGTAAGACTCACTCATCTCCAAACTTGCCATTCCAAATTTATGATTGGTTTGGTTAGGTTCTTCTTGTGAACCTTCTTCAGCGCTCTCAGCGATGGGGACCAGCATACTTCTAATGTTATGCCCGACCTCTACTTTACGAGGCCCTCGACACACGGTCGACTCCCAAGCGAGATTAGGCTGACTTATGGGCAATGCTCCTTTAACATTCCCGATTACCAAATCATACACAACCTCCGGCAATACTGCCGCGGTTGTTCTCCCTACATAATAAGGGGTATCCACATCGATATTTGCAAGCGGAGCTTCGATCACCGTACCGTCCAACAAACGTATCTTCATGTTGTTTCCAACATAACACCTTTTCGGCACAAACTTTTCCCGCACAACCACTACGTTACATCCAGTATCTCGGAGGGTTTTGACTTTAAAGCCATTCACCGTCCCATACGTTACAGGTAGGTGTGACGTTTCGTCATTTTCACCTTCATTATCTCATTCAGGAGCTTCGGCTCTTCACCTGAGTAGTTCAGGGCTTCGTTGCCGTTATCAGAGACTCCGGACGCTCCCGTGCTCTTTGTTTCTTCTTTTTGTCTTCCTGAATTGTTTTGTCCCCTAGTACTATTGTTGAAATAAGGAGGGGCTCGACAATCCCTTGAGAGATGCCCTCTCCTTTGACACTTAAAGCACGTGGGCGCTTCTCTCGGCTCACTGCTACTGCGACGATAGTCTGTCTGTCGCCACTTCCACCTCCGATCCTGCTTTCATTATTAGTCGCGTTGTCATATTATTTAAACAATAGAATATGAAATACAATATGCAATGATTTAAAATTCACAATTTTCAAAATTGATATTTATTAAAAAAGTATTTCTTTGGGTTCCGGCTTTGTTTGTAAACTTCACTGTTTTGAATAAAATAATTATAATTGTCAAACACAAATTTTCTGTGTACACTCAACATGCCAGTCCGTTTAACCTGTCGTCTTCCATAGTACTTCTCAGCCAAGTCTTGATCCTTCGCAGAGTACTGAAAAAAGAGTGTTCTACTGTACTGATGGTGCATGGCTGGGCGAGTAGCATCATCAAAGCCTTTTTTTTCGTCAACGGAATGAAAAGTTCAGTTTCCTTTTAGACTTGGGAGACAACAATATCTTTTAGTTCTTCACTACTCAGTTTCTCTTGTCCTCCCAAATTTTGTACGAAAGTTCTAGCTCTTCTTCTATGTGCCTTCTAAGTGGTAAAAACTATAAAAATGAAGCTGTCTTTTCCCTTAACTCATCGATTGTTATGAGTAGCATGTGGAAAGAATGTAGATATGTCAGTACCTATAACGGAATTGTATTTTCAATAGAAAATCGTAATTCCAAAGAAGAGGTTATAGAATCTAGATACGGAGTTATTAAAGGATCTTTTCCAGAACTCCGTGGGATTTGTTACTGAATGGTTGCTGAGTTAGCTGCTGCCTGCCAAAAATCCATGGAGTATTCAGACCAAGTCCCCAGTTTAACTCGGCTTCGATTTGATTAGCTTCTTTCGCTATCGGTGATTTTCATATCTCCGCGATGGCTCCCTGACCATTTCCATAATATGTTGAATGTGCTGCGAGGTTTTAACGATATCCAGGATTGGAGAGCATTTACAACTGGCTCTAACATCGCAGAGTACTTCACGATCAATATCATAGCCATGATGAATGACGACTTACATGCCACTGAATGCAACTGAAAAGCGCCTTTTCTTGTGACGGTATTTCCTTCAATGGAAAGGATTTCTAATGCACTTCTATCATTCATTACAAAGTGCTAATTAATGCACTCGTGTTGTTCAGACCATCTGGTCTGGCATTGGCTTGGGATGTTTGGCATTAATTTTCTTCTCAAGACCGACTCACGAAAAAACGTAATAATGTCCTTTATAGTTCCCACAGTATTGCGGATTTCTGGTATTGTGTTCAAATCATTTACTACTAGATTTTGTTTGTGTGAAGAGCAATGAAAGAACAATGCTTTTTTATACTTTTTCCGCAATATTGCATGGACACCTCCTTCTTTGCCAGACATCATAGAACAGCCATCGAAACCCAAGCCCACGCATTTCTCGGGATCCAGTTCTTCGGTCGTGACAAAATCGTTAATGGCTTTCGCAATGGTTTTTGCGTCAAGCGCTTTCAGTTCTACAAAGCCAATAAATTCCTCTTTGACTTCATCGGACTCTTTGTCGAAATAGCGCAACCCTATGGATAATTGTTCCTTTCCAGAAATATTAGCGGTTTCATCTGCTAGTAAGCTATACGCGCACGCTTCCTTTATTAACGATGCTTTCCTTTATAGTAGTACCACATAGAGAAATGATCTCATTCTGAATCTGAACTGATTGGTATGTGGCATTTTTCTTTCCCTTTTCAAAATGGTTTTTCAATGACTGATCTCCGGCATCTATTCGTAAGCGGCACAAATCTTGCAACACTCCCTCATTATGATGCTTACCCCGAAGCGGTAAATCGCGCGTACCAGAAAATGTCACACATGAAATTATTGAGGATAATATTTTCTTAGAATGCTGGTTAATTTGGATGTCTACCGGCACGTCCTGTAGGAACAATCTTGCAGCTTCAACAGCAGTTTTATGCCACTCTGTGTTTGTATGTCCCTTACAAAACACATGAACATCTTTATATTTAGTGAAAGGTCTTATTATTAAAGAACCTAGGACTCCTCTGACCGAACTTTAATTTGGTGGAAATAAAATACAAAACTTGCAAAATGCTCCCTTTAGGCACCTGGAGTATGTCAGCCAAGGTGAATATATCTCCAACCATTCATAATTGAATTTCCTCTTTAAGTGGGTAGCATCTTCCAAAAAATTATAGGCCTTAGGTGGAATCCAACACTCTTTCAGTAACTGTTTCTTTTTCTCAGTCGAAATCATAGATGAATGTCCAACATATCTACCAATGTCATTTTCGTGACTGTCATCTACTGAAACTAGCTCCGAAATCTGGACCCATATCTTGACTCGTCGAGGTGCTGGGCCTGGGTGTGGGTTCTTCATCATGCGAAATATGCGAAGTAGGAGGGATTGCCTCTTGTGTAGTCTTAGTTGACTTATTGGTATCTTCTTCGTTTTCACCGCTATCATTTCCATTTTATCTGTTTTCTTCCTTTTCAAATTTGCAAACAATATAAATATATATATATATATATATATATATATATATATATATATATATATATATATATATATATATATATATATATATATATATATATATATATATATATATATATATATATATATATATATATATATATATATATATATATATATATATATATATATATTATATAACTATATATCTCTTATATATATATATATATATATATATATATATATATATATATATATATATATTCTACTACTGTATATCTTTTTCACATATGGTCATAGTCTAATAATTTTATAACATTCGAAGATGTTAACGGAAGGAGTGAAAGTGTAGCAAACTATGTTGAAAACCATTAATTTCTGTGTTGCAATGAAAAATAGTTTTTTAAAAATGAAATTATTAATTAACCTCATATGGACAAGTAAGATAATGTGTTACAAAATTCCTACTTTTCAGGAGTAAATACACAAAATTTTATTATAATATTTAAGGTAAAACATACGTACCAAGGAATCTCCTAATATCCATGATCTGATGAAATTGAACTATAACTTTACACTGAGGCAGTGTTGAATTATAGAGTGGCGTCACGGAGTGATAATTTCAATGCTACTTTGGACCTTAAACACTTAATAAAGAATTGAGAATCCGACTGAACACAAAATCTAGAATTTATATATACAATTAAAAAAAAAAAACATAGATAGAATAACAACACAGTTCTTATCTACAAATTAAAAGAGCATATAAAATGAGTGAGAAGACCGTATCGGCAAGAGAAATGTGAGAAAATGACGATTGCAACTAGCCTTCGCCATATATATATATATATATATATATATATATATATATATACTATATATATATATATATATATATATATATATATGTATATGTATATATATGTAATATATATATGTTTATATATATATATATATATATATATATATATATATATATATATATATATATATATATATTCTTCTTCTCTTCTTCTTTATATATATATATGTTTATAATATATATGTAATAATCATTGTATATATATATATATGTATGTATATGTAATATAATAATAATAATAACTAATATAATAATATATATGTAGCAATGTTTATATAATATATATATGTAGTATATATAATATATAACTGCTGTATAACCAACCATAATAATAACCTTAATATATAGCTAATAACAACAACAACAACCCAGCCAATATAGCTATGTAACCAATATATATATATATATATATATATATATACTTAATATATATGCATATATATATAATAAATATATATATATATCGTAAAACATACTTAACGGCCACGGAACTGGAAGTTGGATCAAAATTCGCAGGTTGACTCTCTCCCGTGCTCTTTGTTTCTTCTTTTTGCCTTCCTGAATTATTTTGTCCCCTAGTACTATTGTTGAAATAAGGAGGGGCTCGACAATCCCTTGAGAGATGCCCTCTCCTTTGACACTTAAAGCACGTGGGCACTTCTCTCGGCTCACTGCTACTGCGACGATAGTTCTGTCTGTCGCCACTCCCACCTCCGATCCTGCTTTCATTGTTAGTTGCTCTCGATGCATGTTGGTTGCTGCTTTTCTGATTACCATTCGTAGAGTAACCATTGCCTTTTGATCTATAATTACTATTATTATGTGTGCTTTTCTCAACGTAATTGTGATTTCGCGTGTGACTATTAGCTGTGAACCTCAAACGATGTGCTTCCATGTATCCTTCAGAACAAGTTATTATCTCTTCTGGTGCTTTCTTCTTCGACTCCCTTAAATAGGTTGCGAGTTCTTTTGGAACCGTATTCAAATACTTATCCACCGAGAAAAATTCGATAATATCATCAGGTGTCAGTGTTACATTCGCTGCTGTTAACCACTTTTTAAGAGCTTCAATAATTCTCTGTAAATAAACTCTAGGATTATCATCTTCCGTTCAGTGTTTCTTTCATACCTCCCCGGAGACAGTCAAGTGCCCCCCCGGAGAAAATCGAGCATGAATTATTTTTTGCCGTAAATTACAAAATAAAGCAAATAAACACAAAAAGTATGTTTAAATCTATATTATCTAGCGATAAATAATAAAATTAGCCAGAATGCATGGAAACATGCTAGATATGGCCATAAAATAGCAAAGTTGTTAATTCTGACTTCTGAGAAAATGGGTATTGCTATAGAAATTTCTTTCGGAAAAGGTCCTATTAGTAAAGGAGTGGCTTAGTTAATATATATTTATTAGTGTTTTTTTTCTCATGATCCTCTATATATGTAATAACTATATATATATATATATATATATATATATATATATATATATATATATATATATATATATATATATATATATATATATATATATATATATATATATATATATATATATATATAAAAATATATATATATAAAAATATATATATAACCTTAATACTTATATGTATATATATATGTATATATATATATATATATAACTAACTCTATATATATATATATATATATATATATATATATATAACATATATATATATATATATATATATATATTATATATATATATAAAACAAAAATAAAATCTGTTAAGTTTTAAAATTAATACATAGAATCATGCGTCTGGCAGCGTAGCTTTTATAAGTGTAATATTTACTCCAAAAGCACAAGGCTGGCAAGGGTAGTTTTTCCCACTTAAATTTTTCCCGAGAAAAACCTTTGGAAAAACCGGGTAAAAAGTCACGGAAAAAAACAAGAAACAAAAAAAAAAAAAACAAAAGGATGCCGTAAAAAAATAATTATTAATTTTAATTATCAGTTATTTTCAAAAAAATATATATATATAATGCATCACATACATATATATAAATATATATATATATATATATATATATATATATATATATATATATATATATATATATATATATATATATATATATATATATATATAAATAAATATAAATGAAAAAAAAAACAAAACATCTTCTCTTTCTTTCTATATATATATATATATATATATATACCTTATATATATATATATATATATATACATATATATATATAACAATAATATATATATATATATATAACATAACAGCAACCAACAGCAACTAACTACTGCTGTAACATAATAGCATAACTTATATATATATATATATATATATATATATATATATATATATATATATATATAGCAACAGGACCTAGAAAAAAACTGAAAGAGGAAACGCCGCAAACGTATCAATTTTCACAAATTAAACCTACTGATTTAAAGAATGTTGAAAATAAATGTGCAGGATCAACCAGCTCATATTACGCCAAATTGTCTGACAAACAACGCTACTACAATAAACAATGGGAACAGAAATATATTTGGCTGGCAAACAGGAAGAAAAAGGAGGCGCATTTTGTAAACTGTGCCAAAATTTCATGAAAAATTATGCAAATGTTCTACAAAAGACAGGTGGGGTATTCATAACCGTTCCATTCACAACTTTCAAAAAAGCTTAGGAAAAAATGGGAAATTAAAGAAGCATGAACACTCTTCAGCTCACACTATAAGTGTAGAAATGGAAAACCTCAGGAGACAGGCTATGAAGAAACCGATTCACGCTCAAATTGTTCAACAGAGTGAAAGTGAAAGAAACTTAAATAAAACAGGTAACAACATACCCTCATGCAAGACTCTAGCGCACTCCACACTTAGTCCTAAAACACTACTAAATATCAGAGTTTGATTGAAAGTATTTTGGACAAATTGAATGATGATTTTAAAACATGGTGTAAAGATCAGAGTGATAGGTCGAATTACAGCAGCAAGGACACTGCCGGTGAACTTCTGTTATGTATGGGCGAAGTTTTGAAGGATAAATTGAAAAAAAAACATTGAAAAACATGTTTAGAGTAGTGGAGGATAAAAATCCCGTAGAAACGTTCTTGTCAATTGTTAAAATACCCAATGGAAAAGCAGAAAGTATTGCAAATACTATTCATAAGGAGCTGACTGATCTTGATTTAAATTATGACAACATTACTACTTTTGAATTTGATGGTGCTTCTAATATAGCTGGAAAAGTTGGAGGTGTAAGAAAAAGGCTTTCAGACTAAGAGGCAAACAAAGAAGTTCTCTATATACACTGTAAAATACATATATTGTCCCTGGCAGCAGCCTCCTGCAGGAATAAAAATCAGAAGGTCAAAAGATTTTTTTTATATTTTGAAAGACATTTACAAACTGTTTAGCAAGTCGCCAAAAAAGAAAATATTTTGCATGATATTCAATCATTAATCAATGATCCAATCCTCAAGATTTCAGAATGCATTGAAGTGAGATGGTTATCTCATTATAAGATAGTGAATGCTGTCTTCAGGAGCTTAAAGTCAATTTTGATGGCTTGTGAAGCATATCCATAAAGAAGGGACAGACCTTGCATCACTTGCAGGGGGCATCTTGCTGGAAATCAGAAATGAGAGTTTCCTTGTCACTTGTTATGTAATGAATGAACTCCTTAGTGCACTCTCTTATCTTAGCAATGCTTTGCAAAAGAAGGACTTTAGTATGACCAAAGTCATCCCACTAATTACTGGAACAAAATTGCACCTGCAAAATATTGCAAATCAGTGTGGAGACGTCAATAGTGACTTACATAAAAACGTTCGGTGTGAAATAATGGAGGAGTTTGCATTTAAGTGCGTCTGATTGCTGATGAAGATAAGAAAAATGCATTTAAAGGGATGAAAATATACTGCGATAGTGTAATCGAAGAAATTAAAGAAAGGTTCAACGACAAATCAATTGATATAATGATATTTGCTAGTCACTTTGAGACGTTTCAGTCATTAAATTTACCAGATATTGAAGTTAGAAAATTTTGTGACAGATTTCCGATGTTTAATGCGGAAGGTGTACTAGCTGACCTGAAATCCTTCATTTTTTATATCAATTCCATGCTCGAAAGCGAAATATTTAAAGCAGATGAAAGCCCATTGTCGAAAATATTGGAAGCGGACGTGGGATATTGCGAGTACAAAAGCTCTGTGAAATCTTTCTTGTCATTCCTGTAACGATAGCCTCGGTTAAAAGATCGTTCAGTACTATGAACCGAATACTAAGTAAGACAAGAAATAGAATGCTGCCAGAAACCTTAATGCATTGTATGATGATAAGCATCGAGGGGTCTGAGAATCCAACTGAGGATTTTCTACGAAAAAGTGTTTACTTATATATATATATATATATATATATATATATATATATTCTTATAGGTCACGTCACAACAACAAATAAAAACGGCGGGGATACGTCCAACGAAATAGATATATATATATATATATATATATATATATAATTTATTTTTACCAAAGATCTATTTCCTTATTTGAAAAGGTCATATTTTATTCATCTATATATTTTAATTATAATATTCTCTCATAATAATGTTTTCGTACCCTTATGTTATTTTATTTATCTAACTTCCCAATAAATTTCACAGATTGATTGCTATATTTGGTTTATATTTCGGATATTTACTATTTCAGTAAGACAGTATCTAATAAGACTAAGATTAGCTGACAAGTGACAAGAATATCATTATCCTTTATTTTTATGTAAATTATGTTATACTTATGTGCCCCCCCGAATCTCTGTAAAGCCCCCCCGGAGAAAATTGTCTGAAAGAAACACTGCTTCCGTAGGAGTTATAGTTTTATACTTTGTACAGTACCCACTTTCCGTGAGCCCATATCTCTCCAATAAAGCACTTTTCAAACCTTCGTAGCTCTTTAATTCTTCAACAGTCATCTTATTATATACACTGACAGCTTTGCTTGTTAGGAAACCTCCTAAAATTGTCGCTCGCTTTTCCATAGGAATATCGTTCGCCTCTGCTTGCTTCTCAAACATTAACAGATATTCTTCAATATCGGTTTTCTTTTCGTCGAAGAAAGGAAGCTTCAATTTTGGATACTTACTAGCATAGGAAGTATTATGGCTGCTCTGAGCATTCTGTGATGCTATCACTGCGTCATGTTGCCGCTGTTTTTCTTCAGCATCAAGCTTCATCTGAAGCATTCTTTCTTCTGCTTCCAACTTAACTCTTTGCGCTTCAGCTTCAATCTTGGCTTTCTCGCTTTCATCTTCAAGCTTAGCTTTCTCCCTTCGCTCTTCTGCCTCAAGCGCTAACTTCTTCTCCTCTAAAGCTGCGGCAACCTTCTTCTCCTCCAAAGCACACTTTTGTTGTTCGAGCACAGCTTCTTGAGCCGCTCGGTCTTTTAATAAAGCAGTGATCTCCTTCACACCTAAACCTCCTGATTTACACATCTCCATAAACTCAGCGTTAGATGTAGCCATAGCTATATTTGTTGTATACAAAACAAATTACAAAATATATTGTTCGCTAACAGAGTCACTTTCAACGCACGAATCACAATCTCGTTTTCTACCAAAAATTTCGAAAATAAATTACTTTCAAAGAACTTCACATCTCCTTTTCCTTTTTAATGTATATAAATATATATATATATATATATATATATATATATATATATATATATATATATATATATATATATATATATATATATATATATATATATATATATATATATATATATATATATCATATTATGTGCTATATAGTTACACAATCATGTATTAAAACTTGACAAGATCTTACAGGGAACTAGTGTTTACCTATGGACAATCTAAATATAGGCTTAATAATAATTAATTAACTTTTAAACATTTATAAATACTTAAATATTAATATTATTATATATGTATATATATATATATATATATATATATATATATATATATATATATATATATATATATATATATATATATATATATATATATATATATAATTATTATATATATATATATATATATATATATATATATATATATATATATATATATATATATATTTATAAGAGCATAATATATAAATTACCAAAATTATTCCAGTGTTTCACTATTTCCAAACGATAAATATTGGTGCAATAACAGTTTGTTATCACCACCAATACGCAAAGAAAAATTAAATACTTTTAACTTCAACAAAGCAAATAGTCCAACCGACTATATTGACAGTTAAAAAAAACAATACAATATCAACTTATACCATATATCAACAACTGAAATATAAGTTACAACACTTGAACACTAGTTCTGGCACAGGTTTTAACAAACGACTGTACTAACTTGAGCTTAAATATTCAATAAAATAGCTAAAACAACTTTACTACAAGCACTTCACTGATAAGAAGTAATGACTGAAAAGTTATAATATAAGATTCCCAGACAGGTATACCCAAATTTATTAATGTAGGGTGATTGGTTAAAAAGATATTAAATTATCTGTCATAACTTACTCTTCGAACTGATGAACAAATCCTTTGGCCAGGCCCCCGTGACAATCCAATCAACTAACACCTTATTAGATTCCCAAACCTGTATCGTAACAGTATCCAGGCCTCTTGTTAAGTGAGCTATCGGCCTGTGCAATATTGCAGTGCAACTCAATACTTACAACTCACCAACTTATCCTTTTAGAGACCCTTCAAGTGGAACAACGGTTTGGCCGAGTTCTTTGTCTTATGTGAAAACAGTTCAGTCAATACTTTTCTTATCAGAGAATGAACCCTTTTTGTGATCAATCTTTCAATCACGAAAACCACGTCTTTAAGACTTAAAACAATAGCTAATTGAATTATTGAATAAATGAAAAGTAAAACACGTTTGGAAATACTCAAGAAAACCACTGGGATAATTTTAGAAATATTTTTAATAAAAAAATAAATAAAAATGTACTGGTCTTACAAACTAGATTTTATAAGTCCATGAACATGTATCCGAATGTCCGTGGGTATTCGCATACATGCGCACTGCACATATAGAATCTTCAGTACTATATATCAGTTATATTTATATATATATATATATATATTTCAAAACTATCTACAGGTTTATAATTCCATGTACATGTATCCGAATGTCCGTAGGTATGTGTTTACATACACACCACAAATATAGAAAAAAAATAAACTACCAAACAAGTATATATATATATATATATATATATATATATATATATATATATATATATATATATATATATATATATATATATATATATATATATATATATATATATATATATATATATATATATATATATATATATATATATAAATATATTAAATATTATGCTCTAAAAAAATAAATCAAATATCAACACTAAATGCTTTACCAATATATTTATATAAATCTTCGCCCATAAATATATATATAATATATATATATATTGATGTTCAACGATATATATAAATAAGCAAAATATACTAACAAAAATATATAGACAGATTGACTTTGCAAAAGATATAAAATATTTACTTGAAAATTAAATGTTTTTAGAAATTACTTAAAACATCGATTTGTCAGTGTGAACAAATGAATGCAAAACCAGCTGATCAAATAACAGCTGATGTCTTAAAGCAAAGAGTTGCCAACTAGTAATATAACAAATCTTAATTTTGAATAAATAAAATGTGACTTTGGCAATTTTTCGTGTATAAAACAATAAAATTTTAATCGTTAAACACTTTATATTTGTTAACACAAAAGAATCTTTACCATATTAAAATAAATACACTTCAATGATAAATACCCTTACCTGCTAGTGATATATGGTAACACCGCAGACACAATGCATTTGCAAATCGCATTCACAGACGATGCTTTTAAAATAGCAATGCGAAATTACAAATAAACACAATTATATTTAAAACACAGATTAAAACACCATTAGCTTTACAAGAAAATAAACCACGATATTTCCACATTGAAAATTAAAACACCATTTTACATTTAAAAACATTACTACAATTACTTTACAAAAATATAAAATAAGACACTCCACTATACAAGAATATGCACACTAAAAATAATAAAATTGATCAGACAAGGCGACAAGCGCATACCAACTGTAAGCACTTTGATTAACAACGAATGAAAGCAAAAAGATCTCAAATATTCATAATTTTACTATTTATACAAATCTTCGTCAATCAGTTTACGCTTAACCATCCAATCACAGTTCTTAAAATAATTAATAAAATGATATATCCACTTATTAGTTATTTTAGAAAAACAAATGTATATTAAACATTTAGCAAGACCGAAAATTGGTATTTCTGTACAATTGAACTTCGTCCACAAGAAATCACAATTTTCTTCTAAAATCGAAACATAAAAGCCAAATGCATTTATACATTGTGAGCTTCACATTATATAAAATCATTAAATATTATTCATACACATTTATATATATATATACAAAACAATTACATAATAATAAATGCGTAGTATCCTTATAACAGTTTAAAATAAAAATAATAATAATAATAATAATAATAATAATAATAATAATAATAATAATAATAATAATAATAATAATAATAATAATAATAATAATAGTATTATTATTATTATCACAGTTTTGTGAATGACAACCAATCAAAACTTAGCTTCTCAAAAGTAAGTCTTGAAAAACAAGTTTTCATTGGCTGTCATTTACTCATGAATTACAACCATATTTACAAAATTTTCGACGAGCCGCTACAATCATACAACGTATATATAGACAAATGAAAGAGATATTGCAATGGCAATGTTGGCCATTACTTTACAATACATAAATGAAGCAATGTTATATATTACGTGTATAATTGCATTACATATATATATATAATATATATAATATATATATATTAATAATATATATATATATATATATATATATATATATATATATATATATATATATATATATATATGCATACATATCCTAGAATAATATATATAACCTTATATACATATATATATATATATATATATATAAAAATAATAACATGTATATATATATATATATATATATATATATATATATATATATAACAACATATATATATATATATATATATATATAACAATAATAATATTATAATAATAATAATAATAATATATATAATAATATATATATATATATATAATATATAATAATAATAATATATCATATATATTTTTATATATAAAAATTTAATATATATATATATATATATATATATATATATATATATATATATATATATATATATATATATATATATGGTATATTACATACAGGCATATAATAACAACCAACTAAATTTTAATGACTCAAAAATTACGTAAGAAGTGAATTGCAATTATTAAACGCGAAGTTTATTGACAGAAATAAAAAAAAATATTTTGAGTTTAAATTACTCAATGAACCTTCTTATATATATATATATATATATATATATATATATATATATATATATATATATATATATATATATATATATATATATATATTTATATATATATGTTTTTTATATATATATATATTTATATATATATATATATACTGCTCTTTATATATATATAACTAATAATATATAACCTATATCAATAATATATATATATATATATATATATATAAGAAGGCGTACTAGTCTGATTTTTATCGACAAGTTGTTCTCATAAAAATTATGCTTCCGAACTTTCAACCTGTCTTTATAAATTATTCCGTCTCTGAGTTTCAACTTCGACCTTTCCCTCCTTCAGGAAACGTTCCCTCATTCAGACTGTGCCGAAGAAAAGGGGATTACTCTCAACCCTCAAATTATAATTCTATCTCTTTCACTCCTGTTCTTTGCAAAGTTTTTTGAATCTATCCTTATCAGGAAAAATTGGAAACATCTCAATTCTTCAAATCTTCTCTTTGATCGCCAGTGTGATTTTCGCAATAAGTCCTCTACTGCAGATCTTTTTTTTTCTTCTTTCTGGTTCTTGGTCTTCTTCCCATCGTCTCCACCTTTCTGGTTCTTGGTCTTTTTCTCATCGTTTCCTCTTTCTGATTCTTGGTCATCTTCCTATCGTCTCCTCTTTCTGGTTCTTGGTCTTCTTCCCATCGTCTCCTCTTTCTGATTCTTCGTCATCTTCCCATCGTCTCCTCTTTCTGATTCTTGGTCATCTTCCCATCGTCTCCTCTTTCTGGCTCTTGGTCTTCTTACCATCGTCTTTTCTTTCTGATTCTTGGTCATCTTCTCATCGTCTCCTCTTTCTGATTCTTGGTCCTCTTCCCATCGTCTCCTCTTTTTGGTTCTTGGTCTTCTTCCCATCGTCTCCTCTTTCTGATCCCTTGTCATCTTCCCATCGTCTTCTCTTTCTGATTCTTGGTCACCTTCCCATCGTCTCCTCTTTCTGATTCTTGGTCATCTTCCATCGTCTCTTCTTTCTGGTTCTTGGTCTTCTTCCCATCGTCTCCTCTTTCTGATTCTTGGTCATCTTCCGATTGTCTCCTCTTTCTGGTTCTTGGTCCTCTTCCCATCTTCTCCTCTTTCTGGTTCTTAGTCTTCTTCCCATCGTCTCCTCTTTCTGATTCTTGGTCATCTTTCCATCGTCTCCTCTTTCTGATTCTTGGTCATCTTCCCATCGTGTCCTCTTTCTGGTTCTTGGTCTTCTTCCCATCGTCTCCTCTTTCTGATTGTTGGTCCTCTTTCCTTCGTCTCTTCTTTCTGGTTCTTTGTCTTCTTCCCTTCGGCATTTCTGTGGCTCTAGACATGGCGAAATCCTTCGATAAGGTCTAGCACAGAGCTTTAATTTTTAAATTTCCCTCCTTCGGTATCATTTCTTCTATCTGTGACCTCTCTGCTTTCCTTTCCAGTCGTTCCATAGCATTTGGTGTAGATGGCCATCGTTGATCTTTTAAATCTATAAAGAGTGGTGTCCTACAGATTTCTTTCCTATTTCTAACTCTTTCTACTACTCGCTATTACTTATTTATCTATTCATTCCTTAAAGTGAGGGAAATTAAATTCATCAGGAAACGTAGAAGATGGAAGGAAGTACCACAGAACAGAGGAGGGGGGGGGGCGGTTTGAAAGAAGGAAGCACCCACAGTGAAAAAGCCTGGGGTTTCTGAAAAGTCCACTCTTCACTATTCCTTTCAGCAATTACCTTGTATTAGAAGGGCAGCCTTAGAGCAATTAATCTCTGATTATCTCAAATTATTAATTGAAGCACTGAGAACAAGGTTGTTTTCAATGCTTCAAAAAATCATCTCTTTCATCTTTCTACTATACCTAATCCCCCACACAACTAAAACGTCTTTTTCAAAAACGACACAACTTAAAACTTAATCTGTAAATATTCTTGATATTTTTTTTCGTGATCATATTACTTCTCATTCTAAACAATTTTCTAAGAGATTGGGTGTTTAGAGAGGATTTCAGAATTTCCTCATATCACCCCAGTTGCTTGCCCTTTATAGGGGTGCAGTTCGCCCCAGTATGGAGTATGCCTCATACATCTGGGGTAGCTCCACACACAAAGCTCTTTTTCAGAAGGTGGAGTCTAGGTCTTTTCTTCTTATCAACTCCCCTGCTCTCACTAACTCTCCCAACTCCCCAGTTTCCTTCTAACTTTCGAATTGTTGCCTCACTTTCTTTATACTATCGCTATTACCACGGATACTGCTCCTCTGAACCCTCTGATCGCATAACTCCTCCATTGAGAAGGGCTCGTGAGGAAGCTACTAACAAATGGTCGACAGGAAAAATGATAGACAGGTCAAAAGGTCGACAATTCTAAAAAAAAATCTGGTTATTTAGAGTTTCTCTAACAAATCCAACAAAACTTAACTTAACTTAACTTAACTTAACTTAACAACAGCAACAGCAGCAGCAACAACACAGCAGCAACAGCAACAGCAACTTAACTTAACTTAACTTAACTTAACTTAACTTAACTTGACTTAACTTAACCTAACCTAACCTAACCTAATCTAACCTAACCTAACCTAACCTAACCTAACATATTAACCTTACCTATCTTAACGCACGCGACGGGCTGTAGGGGAATTTTTTTGATGTGTAGAGTGTCGACCACTTGACTTGTCGACCATTTCCCCTGTCGACCATTTGGGCTAGTCCCCCTCGTGAGACAAACTTTGCTACACAATCTCATCCTCTCTCTCTCTCTCTCTGTCCTATTCTCTGATCCCAAATTTAACAGCTATTCTCAAACTATCTTCACTTGCTCATTTTCAATCGCCGTGTATCGGGCATGTCGACCTTTAAATTTGTTCTGAATTGGGAACCTCCTTCAACTCTGCTGAGCGCATATATATATATAGCCACATTAGTGATTTCAACGTTCACCACCGTCAATTACTTTCCTTTGATTCTCAAGATACAGCTGGAGAACTTGCCTTCCAATTTTCTATCTAGAATGAACCCAAGCAGTTGGTGTAGCTCTCTACTCATATCCCTGATTGACCTGGAGATGAAAATAATAATATATATAATATATATACTAATATGTAATAATTTAACTATTTATATAATAATTTGGTTAATAATATAAACGCTATATCTCAATAATATAAATATTTATCTAGAGAGAGAGAGAGAGAGAGAGAGAGAGAGAGAGAGAGAGAGAGAGAGAGAGAGAGAGAGAGAGAGAGAGAGAGAGAGAGAGAGAGAGAGAGAGAGAGAGAGAGAGAGATATGCAATATACGTTGTGAAATATAGTTTAAGCTTTTGAAGAAAAAGGCGCGTGGGTGATTTTCAAATTTTCTCGGTCCAATGCTCCCGTGGCATAAAAAATACTTCCAAACAGTTTGACTTATGAAGTAGTAAGGTTCTACCAACGTTTGATATTTATGGCTTTATATTTAAATTTTTTTCCTCCAAAATTATATATATAACGTGAAGGGTAAAATTTATACCACGGTAAAACTAGCAAAATTATCAATAATGACAGTAATAAATAACACTTATGTATTATTTTATTATTCTGTGGTTATAATTTCTTAAGTAGAAATAGCTTTCTATATAAGGATAATTTTATCCATTTAAAATTTTGTTGACTTGCTGCAGACTATTAACTTTATTTCTCCTCATTTTACTTAATATTCTTTTATTATTTTAATATAATATAAATTTAACTTTTTTGAAGGATCATAATATATATATATATATATATATATATATATATATTTCTTATATATATATATATATATATATAAATATATACTTCTTATATATATATATATATATATATATATATATATATAAAATATATATAATATATACATATATATATATACTATATATATATATATATATATATATATATATATATATATATATAATAATAATATATAATAACCTTATATATATATACATATACAATATATATATATATATATGTATATATATATATATATATATATATATATATATATATATATATATATATATATAACAATATATATATATATATATATATATATAATATATATATATATATATATATATATATATATATATATATATATATATATATATATATATATATATATATATATATATATATTTATTTAAATATATCATTATAATATATAATATAATAATAATAACTATATATATATATATATATATATACCATATATATATATATATAATATAATATTATATATATATATATATATATAACTTGTTTTCACACTTTCATTATCTGTTTATCATAGGAATGATGTGATTAGAGAAATGTGGAAGAGTCAATATATTCATAAGAATCTTGATTATGTTTATCAACCCCTGCAGACTTATAAACTAAACCTCTAAGCCTTAGGGATTATTATGCTATTAAATATATATATATATATATATATATATATATATACATATATATATGTCTATATATATATATATATATATATATATATATATATATATATATATATATATTTATATATGGCAGTTAGTACCAATGTTTATTGGTGGGGCCCAACTCGAGGGAGTTGTGGAAAATAACAAAAATATTAAAAATAAAATGAAAACCCAATACAGCACCACCTAACGCCGATTACCTAGGTGATTACAGATGCAAGCCCTTAAAGTGAGGGAGATTAAATTCAGCAGGAAACACAGAAGATAGAAGGAAATTCCACAGAACATAGGTGGCTTGAAAGAATGAAGCACCCACAATGAAAAAGTGTGGGGTTGCTAATTTTCACGCCAAATTTATATGCAGACAGTCCATCCCTTGGGAAACGAGTGGGTCGAAAAGGGGATTGTACACGAGAGGTCAGTTGCCTCCTGCATTTGCCGCTGTAGTACCTATATAAAAGAGACAAAGCGCCAACATCACGTCGCAAGGATAAAGAGTCAAGTGAAATTGTAAGTACATAACAGTTTATAAGCCTTTTAGCCTTTGACTAGATCCAATGCAAAGGAAAGGTGAAGTCTGAACACAAAAGGATATTGGAGCTGTACTCCAAATAAAGGAGGATGAGACTCTTGCAAAGTTAGAGTAATTGAAATATTGAAGTTTAAACAGAACTTCCAGCATTTTTAGGTCACCCTAGAAACCATTGTAATATTTGGTTTTCAGTCAATTTTTCTTTATGTTAAGGCCAAGGATATTTATATTATCAGCAGAAGAGACGGGATAACAATCGAAAGAAAGATAAGCTAGGAGGTGCCTTTGAGGGGAAGATTTGCAGAAGTTGAGCTTTAAAAGGGTTGAATATCACATGGTTGAGACGACCCTACTGGGATATTCTACCCAGGTCAGCAAGAATAAAATAGGAAGGATTAAGATGGGAGGCAACTCTAGATCCAAAAGAGTTAACAGTTTTGAAATAAGTAGAAGAATGAAGTGTCGAGTTATCAGCACAGGAATGGATAGAGTTAGATGAGTAGCTGAGAAGAACATTAATGAAAAGTATTAAAAGAGTGGAAGATAAAACCCTGAGGAATACCCCTATCGATAGGAAAGGAAAAAAAAGTCGCCCTATCAGCAACAGCCGATATGGGGCGATTTAAAAAAAACTAGTGATTTGAAAGCAAAGCAAAGGAGGAAATTCAAGGAAGGGGGAGCTTGGAAAGCAGCTTTGCATGCCATACAGGGTCAGATGCTCTGGCTATGTCAAGCGCCACAAACCTGAAGGCAAAAGACCATAAACCTGTGAGATAAAAAGGTACATCACTAGTAGACCTCGAGTGTACAAAGCAGTGCTGATGATCGAAAAGAAGGTAATGGGATTCCAGATGGTTCAAGAAATGACTGTGGAGAAAGGTTTCATAGATCTTAGTCAGAATACAAGTGAGAGTTATAGGGCGATAGTTGTAAGGATCAGAGCGGTTACCTTTCCTTTGAATAGGTTGGAAATATGCGGACTTCCAACATTAAGGGAAAGTGTTCTTGTTAAGGTATAAGGAATATAGTTGAACAAGTGATTGCTCCAACACGGAAGCACAATTGCTGAAAACTCGAGGAGGAATGCCATCATGGCCACTTGCCTACCTAACGTTAATAGATTTCAGGAGCCCTTGCATTCGATCAAATGTAATAACAGGTGAAAGCATAGAAAACCTAAGAGAAGAAGGAATAAGAGTAGGAGTATGTTTACCAGAATCTCCCAGGTTTGAATTAGAGAAAAAAAGGGGCCATAGAGATTAGCCTTTTCAGTCGGAGTGTTAGCAACAGTACCATCAAAGCCAATAAGTGGAGGAAAGAAAGATTTACAGAAGTTGATGTTTTTTGAAAGGAGGACAAATATTTTTTAGTAGGAGAACCAAGGAGGTCAGAACACTTTCGTTTTGCGAACGTTCGCTTTGCTCGTCTAATAATATCCCTGCAACGATTCCGAACTGAGTGAAAATTAGCGAGAGTGATAGAAGAAAGAGAATTTTTACGCTTTCGATACGCACTGACTCTAGCCTGAATGGCATGAAGACCAGCATGATCGATCCATGGATTTTGAGGCGAGAAACATTTAGAAGAAGAATGGAGGATCTTTCATCTCAACAGCTATTATGATAGAAGCTGAGCCATCTTCAGGGCCAAAGCAATCATTTCAAAAATATTTTGCACATAAACAACAAAAAGCCCCTAATGAGACCGATGAAAGTGCCAGAAAATTCCTTTAGTACAGGACGGAGCTGTTGTGGAGAAAACATAAAAAGGAAGAGATATGGGATTGTGGACATAGTTACCAACAGGAGCAAAAATTGCTTGTTTATAGAAAGAAAGACTATTGGTGAAACATAGGATAAGAGTATTCAAGAATTGGTTGGAACAATCCAGAATATCTGTAAGTTCTCTAATCAGTGGCTCCAGATCGCTGACATTGCCAAATGTTTCGAAATTCCTCCCCTCCTTTATTAGTATAAGAAGACATCAAACATCCAGTGTTGTGTAGACTGAAATGCCATAAATAGAGAACTTCAGTATTTCAAAGAAATGTAATAGTTTATTTAGCGTGCAGTAGTATGACACTTAAAAAATCTGGTTCCATTAGGAGAACAATAGCAAAAACACAAAATTATTGTGGTAATTCGCGGTAATAATTCGAGGAGACTCGCGATTTTCGAATCTTGTTACTGGAGTGTTGATGGTTATATATATATATATATATATATTATATATATATATATATATTATTAAGTTGTTGCTTATTATGTTATAATATTATTATTATATATATATATATATTATTGTTGCTATACAATGGTTAAGATATATATGCTAAATATACAAGTTGTTATTGGCTATTGCTATGTTATATATATATATATATATTATTATTATTATTATTATTATATAGATATGTTGTTGGCTGGTTGTTGAAGGCAGTTATATTATGCATATATTGCTGCTGGTTAAGTTATTGCTGCTATTATATATATAAGTTATATACATATATACATATATATGCAAATATGTTGGTTATATGCTATTATATATTATTGGCGTTGAGCATGCTAGCAAAGCAAAGGTTATGCTGCTATATATATATAGCAAGTGATATATAAAGTTATTAGTTGTTGAAGATAGTTAAAGATATATATATATATATATATATATATACTGTATATATATGTCGGTATATATATATATATATATTGTTGTTAATATTATACAGCAGTTATATTATATTTAGTTATTATGCCATATATTATATATATATATATATATATATAAAATTGTTATTATTATATACTGTATATATATATACATATATTATATATATATGATATATATATAGCATATAAATATATATTTATTATTATTGCTATTATATTATTGCTACATTGCTGGCTACTGGCTATGCTGCACTATTATACATATGCTGGCTATACATATTATAGCGGTCAGAAGGGAAGGCAATACAGCAGTAGCTACAGTGCTATATATATTATGATATACATATGTTATTAAAAGAGCGAGTTATTAAGTTATGCTAGTTGAAATATAGTTGAAAGATAGCTACATATATATATATATATTGTTATATTTTTACATATATATATATATATTACATATTATTATATATATTGCTACATATATATTATTGGCTATATTACTAATATTGTTGTATATAGATATATATATATATATATTATATATATATAAGCCCAAAGATATTCGCCTTACAATTACCAATTTATTGCTTTCATCTAGTGCATGTTTTAATAATTGAATTTTACTATTTTCAGTATTTATTTAGTATTTTCTTATTAAAATATTAAATGAACATTTAAAAAATAATAAAAGTTCAATAATCAATAAACAAAAGTTAATGTACATTGACTTTTTTGTCATTTAAAGATTTATCAGAAATTTGACATTTCAATGTATTTTATATTTATAACTAGTTTGTTTCCTTAAGAGCAACGATTCCCCAAGGCCCAATTCATTATTATGCTGGGGAAGCTTTCTTTTATGTTGTTATCGTAATTTTGTGGTGTTCTTCAAAATGTTGAAATACTTTACTCAACTTATACTTATGTTGTGACATTCTCACGTTGAGGGTATTCGTTGTGAATCCGATATAAGGGACGTTACATCCACTTTCAAAATATTGAAATCGGTACACAACAGTACTACTCTCACCACCCGAAAACACTTCACGATTAGAGAAGCACGAGCTCAGTTTCAATGGCTCATAGTAAGATCTTAAAATAAGCTTCTTCCTGTTTTTTGCTTTAATATGCTATTTTAAAATTAATTTTAATTTGTTTTCAACCTCCTTTTTTTATGACTAATATTTTCAGTTTTATAATATACTATGAGCTTAGCGTTTTCCTTTTCATTGATGATATTGGCAAGTAAATTATTTAAAATCTTCTTTATAGTTTTCTCTATAATATACTGTGGGAAGTTATTGTTTATTAGATGAGTTATTCTTTTAATTTCCATATCAAATGGTCCAATCAAACGATATCTTAAACGGTCGGAGAACTAAAATCTTTATGGTATCAATTTTTTAGTTTAGTGGTGTGAAGGAGTCGAAATTCAAGTATGTTCCTTTATCTGTAGATTTAACGTAGACACTTATATCAATTTTCCATCCTCTTTAATTTTAATGTTAACATCTAAGAAATTAACAGTTATTTTTTGTCTTTTCAAAAGTAAATTTTAAGCCACTAAGATCTTCCATATTGGATTTGAACATGTTCTGGGTCGTTAAATATTAAAAAGGTGTCGTCTACGTAGCAGATATTTAATAATATATATATATATATATATATATATATATATATATAAATATATATATATTATATATATATATATATATATATATATATATATATATATATATATATATATATATATATAAATATTTTTTAAATATTTTCAGTTAAGAGAAGAGTTAGTGCTATGGCGCGTTATAAAGTTAATTTACATAAACATATATTATTTTTATGTATATATATATATTTATTATTATTATTATATACATGAAGAAGGATATAGCATATATTATAAGTTATATATACATACATTATATATATATATAAAGAAAGAAGATATAAGAAGAAGAAGATATATATAGTTATATTATATATATAATATTACATATACATATTATATATACATATATAGCCAATATATATATAAATATATATATATATATACATATATACATATTATATTATATATATATATATATTATTATTATTGTTATATATATATATATATATATATATATATATATATATAATAATAATAATAAAAAATAATAACACACACACACACACACACACACACACACACAATAATAATAATAACAATAATACTAATAATAATAATAATAATAATACACACACACACACACACACACACAAAGAAAATTCTTATTATTATTATTATTATTGGTTATTGTTATTGTTATTACATTATTGTTACTGGGTTGATTGTTGGTGCCGTTGTTACATTGTTGTTGTGCCATTGGCTATTATTATTATTATTATTGTTATTATTATTATTATTATTATTATTATTATTATAAGAAATATTAATGTACTCCTAAATTTCTGTAATATTTGCTTTTTAAACATATATCTCTAATAATAATAATAATTATAATAATAAAAAAACTTTTTTGACTTTCAAAGGCAAGAAAGTTTGGAGTAATTAGGCTCTATTAACAAAATTAAAAATCTACAAATGATTTCCTCTGCAAGCGTTAATCCTATGTTTTGTTAGCATTGCTAAACTCGTTTTACTTTTTTTTTGCCTTATTATGCATTAGATTTTCTGCGAATAATAATAATAATAATAATAATAATAATAATAATAATAATAATAATAATAATAATAATAATAATAATAATAATAATAATAATAATAATAATAATAATAATAATAATAATAATAATAATAATAATAATAATAATAATAATAATAATATTATTATTATTATTATAAATGGAAATTGTTGTAGTAACAGAACAAGTTTATCTAGTTTGACCCCCCTTTCTGACTCCGCTCTAGAATCAAATTCCACGGGTTCGTAAACATAGGGAAAGATACCCCACTTGGACTATTATATGCTTATTTCAAAACTTGACTCTAGTTTCGGCTCAATGCTACGCATCATTAGCCTAGTTTATTTGCATAAGCTTGTAGGCTGCTTATTTTCCGCATAACTATAACTATAACTAAACATAACTTCAAGTTTTTGGGGCTCAGTACACCCCTAGGAGTGGTACAGCGGTGTGAAATCTCAGCTCTGCTTAGGTGAAACCACCAGCAATAAGGGTAGAAAGTTTGAATTGGATACGATCACTAGAACTTGAGAATAAACACATGAACCATAACCCTAGGACTCAATACCACACACACACACACACACACACACACACACACACACACACACACACACACACACACACACACACACATCACACACATTATATTATTATAAGATGTTGGTGCAATATATATATATATATATATATATATAATAAGGTTACAGCTATATGTTATTATTGCATATATATATGTTGAGCATAAAAATATATATACATAACAGCATATACAGCATAGAGTGCTATATATATATGGCGCATATTATATATATATATACTACTATTACTACTACAAAGAAAGAGCATACATATATATATATATAATACATAAAAATATATATATATATATATATATACATATATACATATATAGTTATTATTAAGAGCATATATATATTGTTATATATATATATATATATATATATATATATACATATATATATATATATATATATATACATATAATATATTATGTATATAGCATACGCAGCAGCAGCAGCATATGCAGCAGTGCTATGGTTATTGTTATTATATATAGCATATAGCGATATATATATATATATTTATATATATATATATATATATATATATATATATATATATATTATGTGCCATTGCTAAGGTTGGTTACAAGAGCATTATTACACATATTAAGTTATATATATGGTTAAGTTATATATATATGATATATATATATATATATATATATATATACAAACATATAATATTTATAAACTTTTCATAAATCAGATTGAAAATTCAAATTTCCAACGAAAATTAAAATTTTTGGCGTCAAATATGGAGCTGCCTCCCCCACGGAGTGAGCTTGCAGGATACTGTAACCTCGTCTACGACGTAGTGACACCAAAGATATAGGATCCAAGTTTGAAGAAATACGAGATCTCCTTTAGGGGGTTAAAAACTTTCAGGGGGCTGCTTACCCCTACGATGGATGCATGGATACGTAACCTCGTACAACAAGTTAGTTCATCAAAAGAGGTAGCCAACAAGTTTGAGGGGGATTCGAGCTTTCTAACACTCCCTAAAAGGAGGAGAATTTTTTTTATAACATTTAGTCCAATCTGTTATCTTTATATATATATATATAAAGTTATATATATATATAGTATATGTTATTAAGTTATAGTTATATATATATATATATATATAGCAAAGCAATTATTATATATTGGCTATTATTATTATTATTGTTATTATTACATATATATATGTATATTATATTACTGTACTGTTATTTTGATTGATTATATAGAGTATAGATGTTATATATGTTATTATTATATAGATATATATATTATATTATATATATATATATATATATTATTGAAATATACATATAACATATTATATATATGTTAATATATTATTATTATATATATATATATATATATATTATTATTATATATTATTATATATATTATTATTATTATATTATTACATATATATTGAGTTATTATTATTACTTCATATTATTGCTATTATGCTAAAGAAGTTATGTATGTTATATATGCTAAGGTTGTTGTTGCGTTACATATACATATATACATATGTTATATTATATATATATAAGAAGTTATAGATATATATTATATATTATTATATAAACGAACATATACATATATTACAGTTATTATATAAACGAATATAAAGATGTTGAGTTGAAAGAGTTATTAAAAGATATATATATATATATATATATATATTATACTATACTATATTATATTATATTGTTGTTGGCTAGATATACATATATATATGGTATATATATATATATATATTTATATATTCTTCAAAATCTTTATCTTGAAGATTCGATTTCTAGAAATAAACCAGTATCAATCACTTTCTATCTCTCTCTCTCTCTCTCTCTCTCTCTCTATATATATATATATATATATATATATATATATATATATATATATATATATATATATATATGGTATATAAGTTATATATATATTAAGGAAGAAAAATGCTAATATACATGCGCATATATTGTTGTTGTTGTTGGTATATATATATATACATATATATATTACTATTATACATTATTATATATATTATATTGTTATTATTAAGCAAACATACTACTACTGGTTGGCTGGCTACTATTGTTGGTGCTATGCTGGTTAAAGATAGCTAGCTATATACATTATACATACATTGAAAATCTTTAATTTATAGGTGGCTACACATACGTTGGCTACTACTATTACATACATATATATTATTATTATTATATATATAGTTAGCAAGAAAGATATATATTATATTATTACATATTATTATTGATATATATATATATATTATATATATATAGTTCGGATATTTTTATTATAGCTACTTAGTAAAGATTACATACATATATATATTATATTATTACATATTGCTGCTGGTTATTACTGGGTACATATTGTTGGTCATTTGTTGGTGTTGGTAGGCTGCTGCAGCTGAGCTGAAGAAGAAGGCTATATGCTGGTTATTACTATACACATGCATACATGGCTATGGCTAAAAAGTTGAAATATAGCAGCATATATATATAGCAGCATATGTGTACATATGTGTATATGTTTATATATATATATGTGTTATATATATATAAGGTTGGTTATATATATATATACATAACTATGCCCGCCACCATGGAAACCATTATAACGCACAAAAGACACACACATTTTAACCGTATATTGAAATTCAAACTCTCATGAAATTTTTTTTTTCGCGATAATACATTTGAAATCATAACTCTCTTGTAGTGGTTGCTGCTGGCTGGCTGGCTGGGTTGCTGGGCGTTAGGTTGGGAGTTGCTGTTGCTGGTTGTTGCTACATACATAAGGTTGGGTTGTTAGCATAAGGAAGAAGATATATATATATATAATAAGTATATATATATATACATATATATATATATACAAAGTATGAAAAGTATATTTATACATTTATATAAATATTTTTATAGAGTTTGAACATATATATATATATATATATATATATATATATATATATATATATATATATATATATATATATATATATATATATATATATATATATATATATATATAACTATTCGCCACCACATAGAAACCATTAAAAACATATAAAAGTTTTCGACCTATTTCTGAAACGCATTTGAAATTCAAACTTCATGAAAATAATTTTTTTAAGAAGATAATATATTTGAAATTATAACTTTCTTAGTAGATAAAGGTATATGGGTTAAGGTATATATATAGGCATATATATATATATATATATATATATATATATATATATATATATATATATATATATAATATATATATATATATATATATATAAAGTTTGAAAAACAAAAATTTTTTTTTGTTTTTATTTCTTTTAAATGAGTTTTAATATATATATATATTATTAAGGCAAAACTGCATGTATATTGGCTATGCTATATATATATAAGAAGTTGAGCTATATATATATTATTATATACTAAGTATGTTATGTTGAGCAGCAGTGGTATTGGGAGAGCAGCTGCCATACAGCATATATACATATATATATATATATATATTATATATATATATATATATATATATATATATATATATATAGTTATATATATATATATATATATATATATATATATATATATATATATATTTATGTAAATATCAAAAATAATTACAGTTATATATTTAATAATGAATATTTTGATGATCAAATTAACACAGTTTTTATTTCTATGAAAGTTCTTCTCAAAATAAAAATTTGATGCTTTTTTTTTTAGTTGTTACATTCTTTTAATTTTAAGAACATCAAAATTTTATGTCAATAATTTGAACAAGATATCGCTCAGCCTTTGTAAATTTAATTAAAAAAATTCTTTACAATAATCAATGTAAACACTGGTATGCAGTATTATGATGTTGTTGTTATGATATATATTGTTATACGTTACATGTTAGTTATTGTTATTGCTGCTGCTTGCTGGCAGGTTTGAGTTGGTTATTGTTACTAATATGTTACTGGGTTGTATATATACTAAGGCTACATATATTATAAGGGTATATACATATTAGCATATACAGCAGCATGAGCAAAGAGCATATGCTATATATGATATATATTATGTTATATATATTATTATTATATATATATATATACATATTAAGAGTTATAAATATATATATATATATATATATATATATATATATATATATATATATATATATTTGATGAAGTGTTTTAAGCATGTTCATTCCACAACTAAATACATTACATTATTTTATTCCCATTTATTGGTAATTTAATTCTTAGTAATAAAAATTTGTAACAATTGCAATACATTAATCAGTAAATTTTGAAAAAATTATATATAAATATTTGAAAATCTTTTCGCAAAGACGTAATATGAAATAAACGATTTAAAAATACAAGATTTTTAATCTGAATTATTCTTTCTTTTTTTATCTTTATAATTAAAAAAAAAAAAATTCCTATAAAATCAAAGATATTTTGAAAGAAAACTTTCTACTTAGGTATTCTATTTAGAATTCTTATTAACTATCCCTAGAATAAATGTTTTTTTCTGTTTTTCTTTGTTTTTTTTTATTGTTACGTAGTTACTTTGATACGACTCTCCAACGGGAATAAACGGCTCAAAATTCTAAAGAATCTTCTGTTTGTTGAACAATGACATTAATATCAAGGGTAAATCTAATTTTTTGTTTAATGTTCAATATATTATATATTATAGTATATATATATATATATATATATATATATATATATACTAGATATATATATATATAATATATATATATATCATATATATTATATATAATATATATATATATGCATATATATTTTATATAATATTTTTTTTTACACATTTGACCACCACTCGCGGGCAGGCCCTTTTCAAGGAGGGCAGGAAATAAAATACCCGGAAAGGGGCCCACCCAAGCCAAGCCTTAACGCAAAAATCTCTTCAGGTGTGCGCCATTGACATGGGTTTTAAAGAGAAAAGATTAAATATAGCAGGAAAAACAGATGGTGGCAAAGAGTTCCAATCAACAGAAGTGGCTTAAAAGAAGGAAGCACCACAACGAGCAAGTTTGGGATTTTCAATGCTCACGCAAAAAATTCATGTGAGAGCATGGCACCCCTTGTATTGCGAGGGCGCCGACTGCATGTGTAGGTGGAATGGCGAGTGGCCAATCCTCTGAGCATCTACCGTGTGTTAGTACCTGTAGAAAGACGATATCGGCAATGGTTCACGTCAGCACAGATAGCAGGGGTTTCAAGAGAGTTAGAAAATAGGGGACAGTTTATTAGTCTCTCTTAGCTTTAGACTCAACTCTGTCCAATAGAAGGGTGAGCCCGGAGGCCCCCCCCCCCCAGATGTGAGAACAGTACTCCAAACAAGGGCGAAATAAGGCCCTTAATATAAACTGCGCAGTAGCTGTGCAGGAAGAAAAAAATTTCCCCGCAACCTGAAACAGAACTCCAGATTTCTTTTTGCAGCCCACACTTAGCAACCGTTTATATGAGGTTTCCAAGATAATTTTTTTGTTTATGTTTAGACCAAGAATGTTTATGTTGTCAAAAGGTGAGACGTTAAAGCCGTCAAAAAAAATAGGAGAGGTTAGGAGGTGTTTTGAGAGGGAGATGTAAAGTAGTTGAGTTTTCAAAGAGTTGAATTCACGAAAGGTTGTGTTGGCCCCACCGGAAATCCCATCCAGGTCGGCAGAATAGAATCAGAAAGCTTGAAGACGAGACAACCTAGATGCAAAGTAGAGCAGATTTGAATTTGAGTGGAAGAATGGAGGTTGAGTCATCGGCATAAGATGAAACAGAGTTAGAAGTACAGCTGAGGAGATCGTTTGATGAAAAAGTTAGATAAAAGTTGGAGATAAAACAAACCTTGAGAAACACCTCACATATTAACAGAAAGGAGGAAGGAAGTCGCTCCATCAACGCAATGCTTGAATATGAGCGCACCAGAGAGAAAAACTTGACAGAAAGCAAAAGAAGGAGGGAAAACCCAAAGGAAGGAGCTTAGAGAGCTAGCGGATACGCATTGCCATACTCGATTCAAAGCCTTTGATATATCGATGGGCCACCACCCAAGGACTCCTCCATATCCCTAAGGCAGAAGCACCATAAATCAGTAAGATAGGATAGTATGTCACCAGTTGACCTCGAGCGTCGAAAGCCATACTGATTGATCTGAAAGAAGAGAAGAGGACTCAGAAAATGTATCCAATGGAAATTGAGAGCTTAAGAGAGTTTCAAAGATTTAGGGATAAGAATACAAGTGAGAGCTATGGGACGATAGTTAGAAAGATCAGAGCGGCTTCCCCTTTTTCGGGATTGGTTGGACATAGCGCGCTTCCAGCACTGAGGAATTGTAGTACAAGTATTACAGGCATAGAAGTAGAGTTTGATCGAGGACAGGGCAGCTCGGAAGCACACTCCCTCAGAACACGGAGGAATGCCATCCGGCGCCACTAGCCTTCCTGAACACTCATAATCTCAGAATCCCATACACCGATTCGATTGCGTAATCACGGGAAGAGGGCATATGGAAACCTGAGAGGAGGAAGAAAGCAGGGGAGGAATGCCTCGAATCGTCCAGGGGTAGAATTAGATGGAAAAAAAGAGGGGGCAGAAGAGATTAGCCTTTTCAGGAGTAGTTAGCTACAGAACCGTCAGAGCGAATAAGTGGAGAAAGCAGATTTACAAAAGTTATTTAGGAGATTTTTTGGCAGAGCCAGAAATTTTATCAGTTAGGAGAAGCCAAGTAGGTTGTCGACTTTCTTTTAGTGAAAGCGCGCTTAACCTGTCGAATAATATCCCTGAAACGATTCCGAGCAGAATGGAAATTAGTAAGAGTGATTGGAGAACGAGAGAGCTTTTTCCATCGCCGATACGCAATGTCTCTCTGCAGATCGCCTAAGTCTATCATCGATATAGATGAACACGCCAGAACATTCCCCAGATCTCGGAACCACAGTCCGATTTGTTGGAGAAAAAGAATTCATAGTTGAAGAAGAATGGAACTGAACCCCGCTCATACCTCAACGATTACGCCCCTACCTTTTCAGCGGTGACCGAAGCATCTTCCGAGTCAAAGCAAGATTTCACTCAAGCATAGTTAGCAAAGAAGAAACGACGGCACAACGCCCCCAATTAGCCGATTAAAGTGCAGAAAAGTACGTTTGGCGCATGTGACTGCTGGAGAAAAAGTTTTAAAATTAAAGAGCTACAAGATTGTGGTCAGATTTACCGATAGGAGGGAAAATGGTGTATTTATATCGAGAAGGAGTAGTGGTTGAAACATTAAATCAAGCGTGTTCAAGATTGGTATAGGACGCAATCTTGATATGTGTGTAGGTTCTTTAATTAACTGTTCCAGATCGTTCGTGAGAATACTAATTTTTGGCCTCCTTCTTTTTTTTTTTTTTTTTTTTTTTTTTCCTTTTTTTTTTTTTTTCCTGCATCAGTACTGAGAGGAAGCCCAACCACTCAGTGTGATGAACGTTGAAATCACCTAAATAGATGATCTCAGCATTTGGATGGGAGAAGCTAAAACAGTTCTCAATGAAAGTAGTAAGATATTCAAATGGAGGTGAAAAATCTGATTCCGTTAGAGGGAGCCGTTAGCAGAAAACACAAGATAATGGTAGTAGTAGGGAGAAAAGATTTTAAGCCACAGAAAATCACATCGAAATTAGGAGATTCAAGATTATCGAGACGTGTTACAGGAGTGTATACCAGGAGTGTTAAATGTTTAAATAGTATTATATATATATAGTATTATTATTACTATATAATATATATATATAATATATATATATATATATATATATTATATATATATATATAATATATATATATATATTATATATTATATATATATATAATTTTAACTTATTAATGTCATTCCCTCTCGATATGTATTCTGACAATAATATTAACTGAATTACAAAATATTGAAGCAAATTATCACACAAAATAAATTAAAATCTGAGCTGGTTTGATATAGCATTTACCAGACTAAAATAAAGCTCCTTTTTTGTTCTCTATTCATATAAGGTCAATATTACTTTACACGTTCTGCAAAATATTGAGACCACAGTTGGCAACTTGCGTCCAAAGGTCTAAGACCTTTAGTTAAAACATTAAAAGAATTGCGTACAGTAAGTCACAAAGCAGCTTAAGGAAAAATACATTAATTCATATGAAATTTAGTTCAAGGACTATTTTATACATAAATCATAACTACAAATATGAATTTTGAAAAATGACCAACGAGCCCGCCACACCAACACATACACACACACACACAATAACATATATATATATATATATAATATATATATATATATATATATTATATATAATTATTATATATATAATTACTATATATATATTATATATTATATATATATATATATTATATAGTATATATATAGTATATATTATATAATAATATAAAAGGTCTTTACAAGCTTCTCTGATATAAGGTATTGTCTTCATTTAGATTTTTTTATTTGTTTTATTATTTTTTGAACGAATTTGTATTTTTATTCCTGTCTTAAAAAGAGCAAAATAGTTTATTTTATTTCTTATATTTTTAAAACTTAATTAATAAAATCTTTTTATTAAAATACAAAAAAGAATTTGTGTGAATTACTTTTATATATGAAATTCAAGGAATTATTTTCTTGTTTTCCTTCCCCCTCCCCCCTCAGAAATATAGAGTTCTAGGAATAATATTTTCTTGTATTTTCTATAACCACGTAAATACTGTATTTAAATATATTATTAATGTCAGTCTGTAAATCTGTTCTAAAGATTTTTCATCCTTTTGCATATTACTTAAAATTCTAACGAAAATTTTTTCCATTTTTTTTTTTTCATTCTGTATTTATTTTATTCTTTTAAATAAAATTTTCTCCCATGATGAAAGGTTAATGCAAAATAATAATAATAAAAATAATATTAATAATAAAAAAAAAGTAAATAAATAAATAAATAAATAAAAATAAAAATATATATAAAATAAAGTAATAGAAATTTTGGAATTTTGGCAAAATACTAAAACTATATATATTATAAACAAATTTATAATCCCTTTTTGAAAAACAAATTTATGATACATTTATTTCTATATGAAATATAAAAGTATTCCTTTTTTTCCATTATTATTCATTTTCTCTTTTTTCTTTTATTATTTGCTTTAAGATTCTTCGCAGTTTTGAGAATAGTAAACAAACTCTTTAAACTAATCGTGTGTTGTGTATCAAATAGGAGATATCACATTTTCTTTGAAAATCATCATACAGTTAGCAACATATTTTAATATAGTTTTTGATATATATAT
>JABUQX010115962.1:35000-42853 GCA_015478945.1 Trachelipus rathkii | reverse complement strand
GTAAATACCACATCGTTGGGTATTACGAAGGTCCTCGTAAAGATATTTCTAACGAACTTAGGAGCAGAATGAGATGTCATCATACCAGCACAGCAAAAAGTGTCTTACTGATGAAAATCGTATGTATAAACAGATTCAAAAGGTAATGAGATTCTTTCTTTTGACCAATAGAAGAAAGTAAACAAGTATAGGACGGACGAACGAACCATATTGATTCAAATAATACCATGTATAGGCGCTATACCCTAATCGTTTTCTGTTCCTGTATGTATTTTCTCGATCAAGTTTTACAGTCGATTTATTTTCTGTTCGTATTTGTATTTTCAAGCCCACCCTTACGAGCAATTCGTTTCACGTTTGTATCTGTATTTCCTGTTTCATTAGAGTTATTAGTTACAAGTCGAGAAATTGTTCAAACTAATCCTACTTACACTTTTTCTAACATATCACTGTCATTTTACATTAACATAGTAACATTTACCAAAAATTTATAACATTGGTTGATTATCATACTGATCAATGAATATATGCTAACGTAACAAAGTTTTCACATCATAAAAGCAAACATAGCCAATCAACTGATTACGAATATAATGTACACACGACATACCTAACATACCTTATGCACGAATAAGCAATCAACATTAACAAAGTTCCATACTTAACAACAGGAAAGTAACTAACGCAGCATAAGAACGTAACTACTCCCACTTTTTCCGAACATAATCACTATTAATTTTACGATTACCAAAGTAACATTTAACAACAAATTTATCATAGCCTAAACCTAATTCCATAAACTGACGCATGAAAATACGCTAACGCAATAAAGATTTCACATCAATAAGCTAACATACATTAAGCTGATGTAAGAATAAATGCACAACCTGACAAAAACCTACGCACCTTAGCACGAAATAAACAGTCACATTAACAAGTACATACTTAACAAATAAGCAAGTAACTAACAGATGCATAACAATACGTAACTTATTCACACTTTGTTCAAACATATCTCTAACAATATCATGTTATTTTGACAGTAACAGAGTAACATTTAACAAAAATTTATCATAACCTAACCTATTTAATCATACTGGACCCACTAATTATGTAACGAACAAAGTTTTCAACATCAACACAGCTAAACATATCAAAACTCTAACTACAGAATATAATAACTAGCAAAGAACAAAACCTAACATACCTTATACATGAATAATTCGCTGACATTAACAAAGCTTCATACTTAACAACAGTAAATTAACTAACAATGCATACGAACGTACCCTATTCACACTTTTTTTTTTCAAACATATCTCTAACATAGTTATTTTTACATTAACATAGTAACATTTAACAATAATTTACCATAACCTAACCTAATTATCATACTGATCAACGAATATATACCAACGATAACAAAGTTTTCAACATTAATAAAGCTAACATATCATAACCTGAACTAAGAATATAACATACAACGAAAAACCTAACATACCTTACGCTTCGAGTAAAATGCTAAATTAACAAAGTTTCATACTTAACAACAGTAAAGTACCTAACTATGCGTACATACAGTACGAACAGGCACGGCGCAGATGAGGTAAATATTCATTTAACAAATCAGTATACCGATGTGTTTGTTTATTTATTTTTAATTTCATTTCTTTAAAACCTTTTTGTTTTTAAAAAGCTTTTTATTTTTTTAATTTTTTTCTTTAAAACTTTGTTTTTAAAAAACTTTTAGTTATTTTTAATTTCATTTCTTTAAAACTTTTTGTTTTTAAAAACTTTTGTTTATTTTTAATTTTATTTCTTTAAAACTTTTTGTTTTGTTTTTAAACTTAACATATTCACGCTTTTTCAAACGTATCTGTAACATATCATAGGTATTTTTACCTTAACAGTAATATTTAACAAACATTTATCATAACCTTACCTATTTATCATACATACCTACGAATATATGTTAAGGTAAAAATACCTATGATATGTTACAGATACGTTTGAAAAAGCGTGAATATGTTACGTTCTGCATGCAATGTTAGTTACTTTACTGCTGTTAACAGCTTTAAAATCTGTAAACTATTACACTTTATTATGATATTTTATTCAACGAACTTGTTTTTATGTTATGTATGGATAAAACTTTGTTACTTTTTATGTTATGTTTGGTTAAAACTTTGTTATGTTTGCAATTATTCATGGGGATTATGATATTTAGGTATGGTTATGATGAATTTTTGTTAAATTTTACTATGTTTAATGTAAAAAAAAGTGTTACGTTGCGTAATATTGGTTGTTCCTGTTGATAAATTAAGAAAGGATTGTGATAAATATTTGGTTAAATATACTTGTGTCAATGTAAAATTAAGTTTATATGTTAGAGATATGTATGAAAAAGTAATGAATAGGTTACGTTTTTGTACGCTATTTAGTTAACTTTACTATTTAAGTGCGGAACTTTTGCTAATGTTAACAGTTTATTCATGCGTAAGTTGTGTTAGGTTTGTCGTTGTACACTATTTTCTTAGCTCAGGTTATGCTATGTTAGCTTCATTGATATGAAAACTTTATTACGTTAGCGTATATTCGTTGAATAGTGTGATAATTAGCCAATGTTATGATAACTTTTTGTTAAATATTACCATGTTAATGTAAAATTAACATTGTTATGTTAGAGATATGCTTGAGAAAGTATGAGTAGGTTACGACGCTTTTGTATGTTATGTAGTTACTTTAACTGTTTGTTAAGTGTGAGCGTTGTTAACAAAACATGGAGAATCAATGTATTGCGTAATGTTTCGAAAGCGAACCAGACAAGAATCATAGGTATTGTACAATGTTTCGAAATGTGGGAGGAGTTTGATCAAATTCTCGAATTGTATCTGATAACTCTAATGAAACAGGAAATACAAATACATACGTGAAACGAATTGTTCGTAAGTCATAGATATGAAAGTACAAATATATTATACGAATTTCATGTTTAAACAAAATTGTACATGGCATGTTGTATAGACTTTTGAACCAATATGGTTCGTTCGTGCGCTATATCCTTGTTTACTCTCTTATGATTGGTTGAAAGAAAGAATCTCATTACCTTTGAAGACTGCTTACGCACTCGATTTCCATCAGTAAGATATTTTTCGCTGTGCTGGTATGATGACATCTCCTCGCATCTCTACGCTTGTTGTTGATATCTTAACGAGGTCTTTCGTTATACCCGATGATGTGTCATTTATATTTTATTTATTTCCGTAAACCCGAAAAGGGGGGGGGGGTGGAGACCGATCCATTGTTGTATTCCAGCATAGGTAAAATAAAGACCCTTATTCATATATGTTGAAGAATTCATCAAGATTATCGACATCGTTGCAGCTTGGGTAACGGATGAGTGTGTGTTATCCGATGCAGCGAGACGTAGTGAAATATCTGACTAGGAAGAGAGGGAGAACGGTTCTGATAGAATATATGCTACTTTCTGGTCGCATGATAATATTAAAAGCCTTGATGTACGCATCTACTGGAGACCGATCGATGGGGCGACCTTCTGGCGCTCAATAATAGGTTTCACAGTTCGAACATCTGAAAATATTGCAGCTTTGATTAAAATAAAAAATGAATTAACATCTAATCTTAACGGTGTTACTATACTCGAGGACTTAATACATATAGCTCACGGTGTAATCTATGATGTTTACAATGAAACATGTGGTTTGCCGTATAATACGCTATATAGGCATGTACTAATAACTATCAGTATGGATACGTTTACTTCTCTCTGGAGCAAGAGAATGAATGCTGTTGAACCAAAATATGCCGAAAATGGTTTAGTGTTGCAGATGCCATTTATATTTACATCCTTTCAAAGGGTATTGAATCTCTGGAGAGATATATAGAACTTGTTCAAAATATACAGAATTCTCTGTCTCATGAATAGATGAATTAATATGTTTAAAATAAAGCATATGTTTTTATGTATTTATTTAATGCTCTTTTCATTGAAAAGTATATGTTTTAAAAAATGAAAACTTGTTTTACTTCCCATTATGTGAACTTTATTGGTTAAGATGTTAGTGATGGTTGTTTATTCGTACGGTTGATGTGTGCTAAGTATGTTATGTTCATAGTTTAACTCCATCGAGAATAAAACTCTGGTATGTTAACTGTTACCCTAATAGATAAAAAAAAATACTGTGCTAATGTTATAAAACATAAAGACATTAGCAAAAAAAATTTTTTTTTTAATAAATTTGTTATGTTGACCCTGTGACAAACAAGAATCAACTGTATAGCTTAATGTTTCGTAAACGAACCAAACAAGAATCATAGGTATTGCGTAATGTTTCGAAATGTGGGAGGAGTTTGATCAATTTCTCGACTTGTATCTGGTAACTCTAGTGAAACAGGTAATACAAATACAATCCTGAATCGACTTGCTCTTAAGACCCAAGTATAAAACTCGACTTGTATCTAATAACTCTAGTGAAACATGACATACATATATAAAGGTGAAGCGAATTGTATAAACATGAAAAAGTGTAAAATTTTTAGTAGAAACAAAAAAGTTTTAAAGAAATAAAATTAAAAATTCAAAGTTTTTAAAAAAACAAACAAAAAGTTTTAAAGAAATAAAATTAAAAATAAACAAAAGTTTTTAAAAACAAAAAGTTTTAAAGAAATGAAATTAAAAATAACTAAAAGTTTTTTAAAAACAAAGTTTTAAAGAAAAAAATTAAAAAAATAAAAAGTTTTTTAAAAACAAAAAGTGTTTTAAAGAAATGAAATTAAAAATAAATAACAAACAATCGGTATACTGATATTGTTAAATGAATTTTACCTCATCTGCGCCGTGGCCTGTTCGTACTGTATGTACGCATATTACGGTACTTTAACCTGTTTGTTGAAGTATGAAAACTTTGTTAATGTTACATTTTTATCTCGAGCGTAAGGTAATGTTAGGTTTTTCGTTGTATGATTATATTCTTAGTCAGGTTATGATATGTTTAGCTTTATTGATTTGAAAACTTTGTTTACGTTGGTATATCTTCGTTGATCAGTCTGATATTAGGTTAGGTTATGGTAAATTAATGTTAAATGTTACATGTTAATTAACATTACTATGTTAGAGATATGTTTTGAAAAAAAGTGTGAATAGGGTACATTCCGTAATGATTGTTAGTTAATTACTGTGTTAAGTTATGGAGCCTTTTGTTAATGTCAGCAATTATTCATGTATAAGGTTATGTTTAGGTTTTGTCTTTTGTATATTATATTCTTAGTTAGGGTATGATATGTTAGCTTTATTGATGTGAAAAACTTTGTTACGTTACATATATTCGTTGGTCACTAATTGATAAAATAGGTTAGGTTATGATAAATTTTTTGTTTAATATTACTATGTTAAACTGTAAAATAACAGTGATATGTTAGATATATGTTTGAAAAAAGTGTGAATAGTTAACGTATTGTAATGCATTGTGTTAGTTACTTTCCTGTTTTTAAGTATGGTACTTTGTTAATGTTTCGACTGTTTATTCGTGTCTAAGGGTGTTAGGTTTTGTCGTTGTGCATTTATATCTTACATCAGTTATGTTAATGTTAGCTTATTGATGTGACAATCTTATTGCGTTTAGCGATTTTCATTGGTCAGTATGATAATTAATTATTTTAGGTTATGATAAATTTTTGTTAAATGTTTACTTGGTTATGTAAAATAATAGTGATATGTTGGAAAAAGTGGGGTAGGTTACGTTCTGTATGCTGCGTTAGTTACTTTCTGTTGTTATATATGGAACTTTGTTAATGTTAATTGTTTATTCGTGCTAAGGTTGTTAGTTGTCGTTGTACATTATATTCGTAATTCAGTTGATGCATGTTTGCTTTATTGAATGTGAAACTTTGTTACGTTAACATATATTCATTGATCAGTAATGATAATTATACAAGGTTGTGATAACTTTTTGTTAAATGTTACTATGCTAATGTAAAATATCAGTGATATGTTAGAAAAAGTGTAAGTTAGTGTAGGAGGAGTTTGAACAATTTCTCGGACCTTGTAACTAATAACTCTAAATGAAATAGGAAATACAGATACAAAATGAAACGAATTGCTGTAAGGGTGGCTTGAAAATACAATACGAACAGAAAAGTGATCGACTGTAAAACCTTGATCGAGAAAATATATACACGAACAGAAAACGATTGGTATAGCGCCTATACATGGTATTATTTGAATCAATATGTACATACGATTTTCATCAGTAAGACACTTTTTGCTGTGTTGGTATGATGACATCTCTCCTTCTGCTCCTAAGCTCGTTAGAAATATCTTTACGAGGACCTTCGTAATACCAACGATGTGCGTATTTTATATTTTTTTCGTCAAACGAATGGAGAGCGATATATTACTGTATTCCATTTCGGAGGTAAATAATAGACCTTTATTCATTTCGGTTGAAGAATTCATCAAGATTGTCGATACCTCGGAGCTTGGGTGAATGCTAATTATGGTTCATCTGATGGATCACTTCGGTGGACATATCTATCACGAGGTGGACAATTGCGCAGAGGTATAATAGAAAGACGGTTGTTTTTCCACTGCATCTGATAATGTTAAAAGTATTGATGTACGCCAACTATTGGAAAACCCATCGAATGCTATCACATTCGCGCGCTGCCTAATATAGGGGGCAACTGTTCAATCATTGAACTATTACAGCTTTGGTTAAAATGAAAAACGACTAACGTGTCATCTTAAAGAGGTCGACATACTTCGAAGACTTAATTCATATAGCTCACGGTGTAATCTACGAAATTTACAATGAAACATGTGGTTTACCATATAATGCAATATACAGGAGTGCGTTAACAACTATCAGCCAGGACACGTTTACTTCTCTCTGGAACGAGAGACTGCGTACTAGTGATCCTGTGTATGCCGAAGAATGGATTAATGCAGTAAGCAGTATTTATACTTACATCCTTTCAAAGGGTATTGAATCTCTGGAGAAATATATAGAACTTGCTCAATTTATACAGAATCCTCTGTCCCTTGATTAGGTGAATTAAATATGTTTAAAATAAAACGTATGTTTTTATTTATGTATTTATGTAATGCTCTTTTCATTGAAAATTATATGCTATAAAAATGAAAACTTGTTTTCCTTCCACCCATGTGGAACTTATTGTTTAAGATGTTCGTGTGGCCGATGGTGTTGTTAAGTATCTTATGTTTCGTAGTTTTAACTTTTAACGGAGATAAAACTTTGGTTATTCAGCTGTTAATCCTAATAGATCAATAGATTCTATAGTATCATGGATGAGGTGGGGATGATAGGATAGGGTGGTTTGATTTACTTGATTTACTGTTTAATTATGTCACGCGAGTGTAAAAATTATCCCGATACCTTCTGTATAATTTTTAGTACGTGTATGATGACATCTTCTTCTTTTTAAAGAAATAAAAGTTTTACCCAACGATGTGGTATTTATATTTTTTCGTCAAACGAATGGAGAGCGATATATTACCTGTATTCCATTCGGAGGTGCAAATAATAGACCTTTATTCATTTCGGTTGAAGAATTCATCAAGATTGTCGATACCTCGGAAGCTTGGGTGAATGCTAATTATGGTTCATCTGATGGATCACTTCCGGGTGAAATATCTATCAGAGGTGACAATGCGAGAGGTTATAATAGAATAGAGGTTGTTTTCACTGCATCTGATAATGTTAAAAGTATTGATGTACGCACAACTATTGGAAACCCATCGATGCTATCACATTCGCGCGTACGTGTATAGGTTTCACTGTTCAATCATCTGAAAATATTACAGCTTTGGTTAA